>JABXWE010037269.1:0-26451 GCA_014611495.1 Limonius californicus
AAAGGGATGAGTTTTTAAGATGTAAATTTTTAGGCAGTTCTTATTAATGAGGATCCAATATAGTACAAATTTTTGCCATAGTATACTCGCCAGCTATGAAATTATAAACAGGTACAGTAAGCTACTGACGAAATTCATAGTTACGTATTTGAATTTAGATTCGATTTAAATATAAAATGTGCGCTTGTATTTTGTTGTTATAAGCTAACATTCATTACATTCCAAATGTCTTAAAATTTAGGTTACACTGGTTAACTGGGCATAAGATGGACTTTGACAATGTTCGGGTACGCGCCAGAGTGCCTCATTACTTCCCTCGTATCATACGTGAAGCAACTGAAATTGAAAAACAACCTAACAACATAAACAGGGAGGCCGGTTTTAGACTCAGTAAAGCTTGGACCCAGTAGTTTATCCTCTAAGGACTCCTAAGCATCATCGATCACACGATCACGCTCCACCGGATCCGTCTTTGCCCAACGGTGACAGCCAACCAGAACTCTGTCGTTCTGTCCGACTGGCTCAAAGAGGTTTAAATACCTCCGCTTCCCGGATTTGAGTTCAGTGTTCTATTCACTCTGAAGGTGCAAGCTGCAATGTCTTGCGAAACGTTAGTTTGTATGGGTTCACACACAGTTAACAGGTGTAAGCGGATTAGGTATTATTGTCCTGGCAAACAAAATACATTTAGATCAAATCCTTGTCCGCCCCAAGGTTTAAATAATCTAAGCACACGGCCCTGTTTAGGCAAGCAGGGCCTGTGAACTAATATTGCTCATACTTCTAGAGCAAATGCTTGTAAAGGCAGAGAAGCTACAGGTCGGTCCTTACCTGATAATGCTGGATGTAGTTCCCAAATGACGACGCGGTCTAAGCCGAAAGTAAATTGTAATACTGACATTTCGAGAAAACCTCAAAGAATATACTCCAGGTTACAACCTAATTACAGGAAAATTTTTGAAAGAACTGCCAGAAAAATGTTTTAGATTTAAGGTTTTAGAAAAATTATTTTTGGAAAAATAATACCGATCCTGTTAATAAACGACATAACACCTAATCAGCAAATTTGGGTTTTGCACGTACCATGCCATGATAGAGCAGGTCTATAGAGTAACGGACAAAATAATAAAAAACCTCCAGGAAGAAAGATGTTGTTCGGCAGTGTTCCTAGGCGCCACACCCGCGCACGCCTTTGGTAAGGTTTGGCATGGGGGTTCACTATTTAAAATTATCAGAACCTGCACCCATACAATTATCAGATGATAAAGTCGTTCCTCAGATAAATATGGACAAATGAAAACACCCTGGTTTCCAATGACCTCATGAGTACCTCTAGAGTATGTGCTAGAGCCGTTACTGTGCTTACTATACACAACATATTTGCCCACCATTGGAAAACAATGGTTACTACATTTGCTGATAATACACTAGTAATGGCTTCACATGCACAACCGAACATTGCATCCAAGAACCTCCAGATTCAATTAAATATATCATATAACTGCAGTGTAAAAAGTAAACGGATCCAAATCAATACAAGTAATTTTTACTACAGAGAGGGATACTACTACCCGCCGGTAATACTCAACATCCTTCTCCCCGACAGGCAGGAAGCGCCAAATACTTGCAACGACTAATGTGGAAAAAACATATATGGACAAATAGGAAACACAGAGGTCTAAAATTAAAAGAAACTATCGGCTATTAGGGTATATATTACAACTGTCTTAAGAAAACAAAATACTGCTATACAAGACTGTCATGAAACCAATATGGACATACGGCATACAACTACGGGGCACACCAAGTGATTCACCTTCGACATCTTGAGACGTTTCTAATCTACACTTCTTCCGCAGTGAACGCTCCGTAGTTTGTACCTAATGATGTTATATGAGGCAGAATAAAAAAATTCCCGAAACTGCCGGTGTATTCGTACAGAAGGGGACATGGCAGCCATGTTATACCGGTGGGTATGCGTGGCAGCCTTATACAACTTCGTTGGTATTTAGCTGACAGTACCGCAGCTCAGTCGGAAGTGGCAGTGAGTGATCTAGCATGCTAACATTTGGCTGTTTCCTACTATCAAGATGGGCTTCGCAGTGATTTTTTTCCGGTACTTTGCGGTATATACCAAAGAAGGGATTTCAGCTGTGCTAACTGCGATGGCATGGCCGTTAAGGCAAGTATGTACAGATGGAAAGTACTTTGAAGATGAATAAAATAGCAACGGGAAACCATTATTTGTATACGTTCTGTAGGTGAATTTCCGGAATTATTTGATATTACCTCGTTTGTCGTGAATGCAGAAATTTAGTGTACGGTATCGTAGCAGCATAGTGGTCATCCAAATAGATAGGTGGATGTTTAATGGACAGTAAAGACGATGAGCATAGGCATAAAAAGTTTGAGTCTTCTGATTTACCAACCAGATTTGACTGAGATTAGTGTACTGTATTGTGTTTATGTACTGTACAGATACAGATAAATTAGTTAAGTTTTAAAAAAGAGAATTCCAAGACGGATTGTAAACTTATAGAATAATGAAAAAACGACTAGTGCTAGAATGTACTACCTAAATGAAACCTAACCTAACTTGAACACATCACATTCGCGTGAAGTTACTGCCCGATCTGCTGTTTACTTGTGGGTAAAACACACGTCTGTAGTATTGAAAGATCGAGAGAAAAAGAACAAGCAGTTACTTTTATACATGAATTTCGGAAGTACAATCGCGATATTAGAAACGGTTTCGTTAATATATAATGTGAAATTTAGTGAGGTGTTCTACTCAACTGCAAGATTTTCCCAACAACTTACTTTGATATAGTAAACTGTTTCAAAAGTTCCGTAAGCTATTTAAACTTGTCTTTACGATTTTCTAAAACTCTTGTTGTGTCGTATTTTTCGACAAGTTAATTAAGCGGTATGCATGCCACTATAACAATGCGCTTGTTATGACCAGTACTTTTATTTAAATTCAGTTCTATGATGTAAATTAAATTAACAATATAACAATTTATTAAAACTGTACAAAATGTTTGGCAAAAACATCAGGAAGTTATTTTCCTATATTCAAAATTCAGCTGAAGTTGACATAACTGCTCATACTTCCAATAAGTTTTACTGATGTCTGTTCATCGTTATTTTAATTCGAATACCCTGAACATAAGTAAAATACCAAATAAATATGTTTTATATTTTTGGGAAAGTCCAAACTAGTTTAAATTATCTCCAATGATTCTAAAAACGCTAATATGTGAAAAATGCATTAACCCTACTGCTTGGTGGACATCTTGTTACGGGCCAAACGAGCTTTTTCGTCGACCCGCAACAGGATAGGTGGAAAAAGGCCTACAGCTTAGCTCAGAGGAGTAGGGGAGGTTCACGGAAACCGCTTAAGCGAAGAAATCTTCCTAGTATGTACAGGGTATGTCGAAATCAACGGGCGTCACCTTCCAAATCACAGCTGATTGCAGGTTCTCGTGGAATCGGACTCACCTTTATTGTGCCTCCTTCTGCATGTAAAGCTTGCAAAGTTCATGCATACAAAGAAAACAAATATACAAACATAAAAGATGTAATAAATTTCAAAACACATATAATTAAACTATTGGAAATAAATGACAGCAAATGGTGATCTTATAGTTCAATACTACAAACGGTTAATTGAATGTTCAAGAGGAGGCTCGCCGCCCCTGGCTTACGGCATTTAAATTCTTCAAACAGATCTACGTAGCCAGTGGCGCCTGAGTTTACAAGAATAATACAATCATAATTACTTTTTACAATTAACAGGAAAAGAAAATGACAATTAACGACTGAAGGTCGCTTTTTGTCGCGTCGACAAAAACGGTTGAGTCACTTGAATTTTGAAAGTGAAACGCGTAAAAGGTTTTTTTCACAACACAAAAACTAGTTATTTTACCTTGACTTTCGGTGAATGGAGTAGAGAGAGAGGCAGGCATAGTTTTGGGGTGCCCTTAAGATGCAGGAAAAATCCGCAGGCACAATCTGGGGTGCTCTTAGGTCCGGAAAAATGGTAGACGTTCTTCGGGAAATTTCGAGACGAAATATTCGCTGCACAACCTTCCTAGTTTGTCGCAGCAACATGCACAGGAACAAGAAATGGGCTCGATAATAATCCACCAAAGGCGATCGGCAAATTCGCAATGGATTGCCTTTCAAGGGTTAAAATTCCAGCGTGTTTCTTTAAATCCGACACTTGTCGATGGTCCTGTTCACCCCACGGTGAAAACAGCGTTACTAAATTCACGCGATGGACACCCATCGAAAACCCAAGCCGCCCCTGCGGTACTCGATTGCGGCGCTTATCGCCAGGAGAGGTTAAGTTCGACTTGGCCGGAGAAGATGTTAAGTCCCACTCGGCTGCAGAAGATGTTAAGTCCGACTGAAGAACTAAACGCCACGCGAACCTGCATTAGCCAAAAACATTACACCACATTGCGAAATATGGTGCAATAATTCCAGAACAAATCCTTACACGTGCGACTACCGGGAATCATAACGACTCAGAATCCCAAGAATTGTTGTTGTCGGCAAACCCAGCCTACAAAGGGAACTTTTCAAAGGCTTTGCGAAAGTGGCCTCCCATAACTCAATCTTAAAAAAAATAATATAGCGATTGACTTAAAAATGTCAATTATAATAGAAATTTGATTCCTACGGAGCGGTAATTAAAATATTACTTTAATTCAGATGAAGTGGCAAAATCAAATGAACAGAAGAATCTTAGTCTGGTAAGCAGTTCAGTCGCAAAAGTGCTCGCTTCTTGGGGAAATCTCGAGACACCAACGCTGCAGTGGAAAAAGATCAAGTACCGTGAAATCTAAATGCCTAAACCTCCTCTACTAAGTATCCACGTCTTCCTTAATACCCTTTTCCTCTGGTCTAGTAAATGGGTTAGTTAACTATACCAACATCCCGTCACTAATCTTTGAATTATCTCAGTGCAAACACTTTGACGTTGATGTAGTACGGGTAACCAGACAGTGAACAACCGATATTCTTGGAGACCTTCTGTACAGAATTCTTTCAGAAGAAGTGTCGCAGCTCTTCTTGTATTCTTTACCCAATCAATTTCTTGAACCACAGTTATTTCAGACGATATCATTCCTCTTTAACCACACTATTGATTTATTTAATCAAACATTCCGAAAGTGGTCAGAAACTTCTTTAAATCGAAGACGTAGTTGCGTCGGCGCGAAAAGAATGAATAAATCCTCTTTCTTCAATGGAGCAACTGGTAGTGGCAAGCCAGAAACACATGACACACTTACAGGGTTGGTGTCTGTGAAGGAATACTAGTCGAGCTACCTACTGGAAAAAGTAACCGTTTCGCCTACTATACCAAAGCAAACGCACTTCTAGGGGGCGTGAAGACCTTTTAGGTCCGTTCCAATAATTAGTGAAATTAATAACATCAAAACTACAGATTGATAGCACAAATTAGAATTTTATACAGGAACTTACATTTCCTTAAAAAATTCAAACAAAAAAATCGATGTATCTGAAATTGTAAAATTTTACAATAACATGAGCAGGCTCACCTTGTAAAAATTACTTTTACAACATAGAAAACTAACCATTTCGGTACTTTTTACCAATAAGTTTAATGTGAGTGTGGCCAATTGTCATCCTGTACTTCTTGGTCTTTAGTCTTCTGACTTATGTATGAGCATTCCTAAAAGTTTATATACGAGATTATGCCTAAAACGGTATATTTTTACATTATCAAATTTATCCATACGGTACTTCCACCCGGTATATCAAATGGCCTTATAACTGCTCTTTGACACATTTCGCTAAATGTGGGATAGTTGATGACTGAAGTCGAACACAGCATAATAATACAACCAATAGTAATTAATTTCTAGTGGCAAGTTTCTACATCAACGCAGCCCTTATATTAAGCATAAAGTTACGGCTATCAATATATCGACATTCAGCACATTAATGAAAGTTCGCTATATTAATATTAGAGCTGAATCTAGAGTAAGCTAGCCAACCAAATACTAACTTTGTACGTGCAGATATTAATTATGCACTGTTACCTATTGTCAAGCGTTGATAGCAACCCGTAATGACTAGTCGCCAATATGATTTCACATTAATATTAGGAAAGTGATCAAATCCTGCATTTCGGGTTACTTTAATAATTAACAGAACATATAATAAACTTGCTGAAGGCTCTGCAATGTCTAGTGAGCTATTTCTTTTATATTTTTGAAAATGCTTTCTCATTACAGGCGAAATGGTGCTTGTATCAGTAAAATAGACAACGCTTCCGCCTACGAATTAACTACTATGTATATGTGATTTTGACATCATTGTACAAGCCAATATTTTGGTTAGTTTTAAAAATAACTCTAATAAACGAAACCTTAGAAGACGAGACAAAAATTTAAAAAAATACTGGAAATACTTTGACTTAATTTACTGCTGTAGTAGAAAACTAATATCTGATTTACTGGCGAATAGATCTCGAGCCCCTTTGAGGCTATTCTTTTCATAACCATGCACTACTATAGTAAAATTATCTTAAAAACTATAATTAACTATTAACGAATTGTTTGGCATTGTAACAAATACTTACCAGTGTGTTTATTGCTACTTACTTCGCAAAAGTTTCTATACCTGGGCAGAAAGAAGAAAGGAGCAACAATAGCAGAAAACTAAAAGAAAATGATTAGCAAACAGTCCTAACAATCGTTACGTAGAGAATATTACAAATACTAACAAGCCAAAAAATTTAAAAATCCCCACTGGAAAAATAAATGTTGAGAAGTAAATGATAGAAGAAAAATAACAAACCAATACAAAATGATGATTGCAATGCAATTTAGAATAATGGATAAGACAACACAATGGGAAGTACTGATAGGAAATACTATGAATTCCAAGTACCTGTATTAAACGCAAGCTTAGCAAACGAAAACAGTAGTACTACTACTTCAGGTACAAAAAGTCAAATCAAGAACGAATAGAAAACAGCAAATACAGAACGACTCTCGAATTTAATAAACAATAGAGGATCATTTTACTATTTTCAATCATCTTCAACGGCAGGAATATCAAAAAATACACTGGGTAAGCATATTGTTCGTTTTTTTCTTCTACTACTTATACAAGGTGTCTCTAAAAGATTTTTAGAGTACGCTACCACGTATTCCTGAGGCCATACTTCTTTTTTCTCATTCATTCATACTACCGTCCCCCCCCCGGAACCGCTTACGCATTACTTCAGGGGGTGCGGGCGTCCCTTACACACTAACCATTCATACAGTATGAACCCTAAACTTAACTAAGCGAAATGCAGTCGCCCCGGCTGAGGTTCGAACGCCCCCAGCGGATCGACTACAGTTTGCGTGACCTCGAGTGCAACGCATTTCCGCACTACTCCATCGAGGCCCCTCCTGAGACTATACTAGGACGATATAACCCAACTTATTTAAATACAACACTGTACAGTTACGGAGTTACAGTTTTCTTCAGTGAGACTTGTCCGATCACTTTTGATACTGCATGTGTTACTCATCGAGGCTGCAGGTTAGAGCCTAGTTTCGTTTAAATAAGTGCACCAAGTGGGAGAATCAGATAGTTTTTTCTACAATATCTTTTATACTATTTAGTTTTTCTTATTTTTGACAAAATAATCCTATACGGTATGCAAAAGTACCCAAAAAAGGTACTCTCGTTAAAAGTGATAAACCCAATCGTTCTTGAAATAATTCAGTTCCTATGTAACATGGATATGCCTTGAATATTAGGAATCTTTGCGCTATGGGGATTAAATAGTAGCACAGACTCAAACAAACAAGACAGTAAAGAAACCTCATATGAACATTTGTCCGCAAGTACTTAGTTTACAAGGTACAACCCATTTAGCGTTAACAAATAAGATTATGTATAGATATGTTGTAGACAAAACAGTTGTTGGATTGTATCTTGTAAACTAAGCATTTGCGGAAAAATGTTCGTACGAGCTTTTTTATTGTCTTGTTGTCTTGAGTTTTTGGGTATATTTGCATACGAAATAAGATTATTTTGTCAAAAACAAGAAAACCAAGTAACATAAAAGATATTATAGAAAACAGTTCCTGAACTGCCCATTTGAGACGCCTCTGGTGCACTTATTAAAACGAAACTAGACTCTAATCTGCAACTTTGATGAGTAACGTATGCACTTACAATTTCAGAGCATTGGTCCAACTATTACCATAATTATATGCAGGAGAGTGATAGCACAAGTCTTACTTTAGAAGGCTGTGGCTCGATAACCGTACGCTTTTGTATATAGCTAAGTTGGGTTAGATCGTCCTATCTTGAACCCAGAAATATTTGGTAGAGGTTGTACAGACCTTTTAGAGACACCTTGTATATTATTCGTAGCAAATTATAACTATCTACTACAACTTATACTTCCCCAGTACTGTTTTAAGGGGGCGGCCGTGTGCTAGTAGTTAGTGCGTTAGACTTCTATGCTGAAAGTATTCGGTTCAATTCCCAATACCGGAACATCGTATTTTTAACGGCCGTTTTCCCTCATAAGACAATAGCAAACCAGCGAGGTATTCTGCCTAGTAAATCTTCTCTGGAATGGAAATGTTTACACTTCCCGAGGTTCGGAGCCCACGTTAAGCTATAGATTCTCTATATCTGCGGCACTTTAAACGCGCAACACAGGCCTAAGGGAGACGATCGCTACGTCCCATACGAGACAAATCAATCGAAGAAAAAGAATACGTGTTAAATGGCCTTACAATAGGCTGAAACGCGCTATTCTTAAAAGCGCTAATATATATTTAAAAAAATAGAGTATCATGTTATGTTCACGTTCTAGAGGTCGTATACTTGCTAAAAATAAATTCTATTGTGTATACTCCAACAAATAAAACTAATACCTCTGACGATAAGTTCTTCAATTAGTGTCAGTGTCAAAGAGAATAATAGTAAAAGTTCGAAACATTGGACCTAGTAAAATCAAACTCCATAAACGAAGGCACAAAAAGACGAATTAAATAATAACAGATATTGAGAATATATAAGTATAACAAAAACGGTGCTAATAACTCTGTATACAGACTGTTTCACGAAGTTTGTGAGAGACTAAAGTTTACTATTTTTATAGTTTGTTTTAGTCTAAAGACAAGGTATCAGCATCATAATCGTGATCCTCGTTAATACTGTTTGCGCAGTGTCGAGGCGGTGTGACGCAAAGCTAAGCTAGTTTGTGCTATGCACAACAGGGCACGACTCTGCGGGTTACCGTGTTGGTGTGAAACCGTGCTTAACTTGCCTGGTGTGTAGATGATTTTGTTTATGATGTTGTTACTCCTCTAATGTGACCGTAATACGAAGAGTGCCATTAATTTGATCCCCAATGGCAAATGGAGACCGTGACCCAGTACCGACCACCCAGGGAATTGGAAAAATTTCCGACCCTTGGAATGATTCGAACCGGAAAGCGTTCGGACTATTACATCCAAAGCCTGACTGTATTACCACTGAGCCACCCCAGCCCTTAAAAACAAGGTTTCAAAAGTGTTATTATTTGCACAGAGTAGCACGTAAAACAGAAAGTAAAACTGCTTATTAAAAAGTATGGAAATGATGGATTAAAAATGATTACAATGTAATTAAGGGATCATTCGCAGCTGCAAGCCATACGTAAAATGGAGAGCAACTACACGTATTATTAATTAATTAAACGCTAAAAAACAAAGTTACAATAGAATTTGAAACAGAAAAAAACTACGTAAAATATGTTTATTCATGTTGTATTATTGATATCGTCGAATTTCTGTGGCATAATAATTTATTAATTATATCGCTTTGTTAGTTGTTTCTGTTTTATGAACTCATGACCTATGTGGAACTTGTCAAAAATTAAAACGAAGGTTTACAGTATTTACTATTATAATATTTATTATATCTAAAGTGTTTGTCCCATGAAGCTTATCAGCTTACAACTTCATTAGGTAGAGTTTCAAGAGTTCATGAACTTTGCAGGTTAATGCTGGGGTTGGTCTGCGAGGTCATGGATAGGATAGATTGTGGTGTAGATAGCCGAAATTGAGATATTGATGACTGCAGGAAATCGTAAAGTCAAAATTAAACCGTGAGACGAGATTTTCCATTATAAATAGATGTAGCAACTTTTTCATTATTTTATTTTTTAGTACAGTGGGCAGTTTGACGTAAGCCCCAATTTCAAATAATTTTATCAAACCATCTTAGGAGTTCACAAAACCTTCTAAGTGTCTTTCTATCATGACGGTTATCGCAAAATTCGGACTTTGAGTGGTTTAATTTTCAAAGACATTTTGAGTAGGTTAAACACGCATGTTCACCGACATAAATCGAAGCAGTTTAGCTCGGTCCCAACGTTTTCAATTTCCTTTAAAGAGAAATCCCAATTTAAAGGGCTTATGTATTTTTTTCCCTATACTTCAGCTTCTCCATTCTGCTAACACTATTACACCGATACCGATAAATTCAAAATCATTGCGCATTTCGCAAACTGCTTTTAGTTGTTAATATTTTATTATGCATCGTAGCGGCAACATAATCTGCCAATAAAAAGACTCAACAGCACTTATCGCTGGAAAACCGCTGACTATCGGCGTCTTATCCTGATTGCCTTTGAGCAATCGGCATGATATAATCCATCTACCCCGGCAGTTCTTGTTAGGAGTGGATCCTGATATCGAGCTTTACTGCATAATCACGAAAGTAGATCGCAGACGGAGATTGAGTTCTGAATAAGTACTTACACGGGTAATTTTTTCGGGTTCCGCTGTGTACGCCCGTTCCGCCTTTGAATTCTGAAATATTGCACTACAATAAGAATTTCTGATAATCTCGGTATTTTATTATAAAGTAATTGGAATTATATCGAACCAATTAAGATGATAACAAAACTTTGAAAAGAAGAACTCAATATAAAAATCAATAACAATAGACCAAATCGTAATTATACTAACATTAGCTTCTTTAACATTATTACTGTCAAATACCTTTTCAGGTAACTCCTTCTACTTCTTTAACCGTAGAACAACCCAGGGTGAGCCAAATTGTCTGTGATTTGGAGTTGTTGTTATACCTATATTAGAATTGTTTACATGAAATATCTCCAAACTCAATGTAGTTGTCAATTAATGTGTATAGATTGCCTCACTTCATATGTTTTTTATACAAGACTCTTTGTTATACATTAACGTAACGCCATTTCTAACCTAGACATTACTAGCCCCTGTTGGTATTAGGTTAGGTTGCGTTAACAAGAAATAAACTTGTTTTGTTCCATTTACTAATTCTGCAATTTTCTTACCTTGTGCAATAAACCATAATTTAAGAGGGATTGCTGTTATAAAAATGTGTTTTGTTATTTTTACATATATTATTTTCAAATAGTACGAATATTCCAAACTCTGTAGCAAGAAATCTGTGCGGACAAAAATTGCCCCCGTTAGTAATCTACACAACTGAGCTTCACTTGGTAGTTCTAAAGTTATTTACCTTTATTATATAGTTTTTCTCAATAGAAATTTTTTCAAGATAGCTTGTCTTATCTGTTTTCTTCCCAGCATTAAACTATTTTTGTATCATTTTGTGAAACAATTAGTTATAAAAGTAAAAATATCTTGTTTCAGTATAAATTCAATGGATTTTTGTCAACTTTCTCTGTTGAAAAACAAGCCCAGAATGTTTTGAAATTCTAAAACTTCCAAATACCCACAACAAAATAGAGGGCATTCAAATATGATTATCAAGCCCACACAACCAAAGTTAACCGAGATTGTCCACAACGAGATCATTTTTTAACCTGAAAAGATGACCTACCTGGGATAACGTAAAGGCGTCCTCGGCGCATCCATAGTGGTTACCAAAATTACAGTATCCGTTACGTTCAACTTAAAGTTGATAAATAGTTATTCTAAATAGTTAACTTTATCGCAACCAAAATGGTTGATTTTGACAGCAAATTCACCCAACAGGCGACTTCAGATGAAATGGCCAAAGGATCTGACGAATTAAACATGGAAGGACACCGATGGGAGTCCTCTCCAAAGTCTTGAGCTCAAATGCATACTTACCTAAAATTAGCCCATAGAATGTAACATATTCTGATTGCTAATAAATTAAACACAACATAAAAAATTATTCCTTACTTTCAGTGCAGTGCGAATGATGATACCTGGTGCCACAGAACTCGACAGTTTATTCCCTACGAAAGTATGGATCCGGAAGTCCGTAGAAAGACTTAAAAAATAGCTGTAAAAACACTGTCTTGGATAGTAAGTTTAAAATTGATAGTTTTTGTGAGTATATAATTTGTTGTATTTAAAATATTTAATTTAGTAATAAATCGTAATTATTTGTATATGCATTTTTTATTTACTTATTCTGTAAGCAATAAAATAATCATCTTAATTCTAACCGGAAGGGCAGTCTTTCGATAGAAGTTAGGGTTGCCTTATAGATATACTTAAAGGCTATTTATTGACAGAATGAGCAGTTAACTTTAGCTTATGTTTCTCACTTCAGTTTTTTCCGTCCATGTGGCACATCCTTCAAAGATAACCCAAGAATACCTTCTTGGGATGGAAAAGAGGTTAACCAGAGGTTATAACTATTGGGTATGTTGAGGGGGTGCCCAAATAATGACTTTTAAGGTTAGCTTTCGGACATCTTTTATCGTTAACCATAAGATGACTTTCAGGGTTAGCTTTTGGACATCTTTTATGGTTAATCTTTCAGCGACTTCGAGGATGCCCTAGGGTTGCTCTAGGTTTGCTTGTGACGTTTTTTGCAAGTTTTAGTTAATATAAAGTTGAATTAATTCTTATATGAATCTGGTTAGTGCCACAAATGTAAACTTCCAGAATAATGTGGATTTGCGAGAGATGCCCAATTTCGAAGAAACACCTAGATGGCAAAATATCAGAAACTGACAGAACTACAAGGTGGGCAGTTTGAATGGAAGTACTCACTTGGTAAAAACATTTTACAAAAAATAACTAGAAAATTTTAGCTAACTAGATTTTTTACAATTAACAGAAAAGGGTTAGAATGTATGATGAAGCTATAAATAAGGTATAATACCTAGAACAATTGTACGAACGATTACGTTTCAAATTATACAACTCCTAAAAGGTACTCCGAGCATAAGTTTACTCTATTAAAATGATACTTACATGAAACTATTTTAAATAGGCATTAGGTTTTACAAAACAAATAAAGTATACACTAGTTGAACCCGGAGGCTACATCCTACGCCTTATTCGATAGCTTCTTTAAACAAAAATAAAAAGAACTCCGTAGAAATGTTATATTCTCTTACTTTAATAGAATATCTTGTATAATTAATACTGTATTTCTACGATTGCTATGTACTTTCTTAAAAAAGATAGCCCTGCAAACTGCTGTACTGCTATATTCTTCTAATATTGCTCGCCTGTTTTTGCTATTTGTGTATTTGTGTGGAGAGAGTAGCCATTTCTTTATTTTATATAACATTCTGTACATAGTTACAGTTTTCATTAAGATCTCGTCTCAACAGGCAAATTGACTTAATAATGGACAACTGTAGCATACATAGTAATCGAGGTATACACATACTGCAAAGCAAATCTTCTTATTTAAAGTGAAAACTGTAGAGGGCAAATACGTACATGAAAAGATGTAACATCTAGAACATTTGCTGTTTTACGGATGATAACCGGGGTCTATGACTTTGTGTGCTCTCCGAAGCACACCGGTTGCATATGCCACTATAATGGTCCACCCATCCGACTACTGACCAGCGTGGATTGTTCTGCACTACAAATACCGTTTAACCGGTGTCCGCAGTGCAACATACAAACAAATATAATATAATATTATAAACAAGTTCCATGGTTTTTTCTAATTTATATACCTAACACTTATTCAACGTACTACCATGTAACTATAAAAGGCAATACAAGGAAAACAGAGATTTCATTATAGAAACAGCATCTTTGATGATTTCTCATTTGAGAACTTCTAAAAATGGATCTTCAGAGTTCAGTATGCCCATTTATTGACGATACAGTTTCTCATTGTTGATACACTTCAGGAGATTCTTATACATATACAAATTTATATTCATCAATACAAATGTTGAACCTAATTGGATATTTCTGATTGTTTATATTTACAGTACCGTTCCTGCTCAACGTACCTAATCAAACATTCTAATCGTCTGGCCTGTATATGCAGAATTGCATGGATAACAATTTAATTCCTAAATACCTAAATTCAATAAATCATTAGTCTAGTCTTCGGCGTTAAAGTAGGCGTTATTATATGTTTTGTTATGGTTTTGGTAATATTCTCTGATATCCTGCCAAAATATGCAATCCAGTAATATATTAGATTAAGTTTTTGAATGGCTAGTTTATAATTTTTATTTATAATATGTATATCAATTAGTTTAATAGTATACCATTATAACGAACAATTTATTTAATGAATACTATCAATCGATTATATATGACTCTAAAGGAACTGTTCAAGCTCTATATATCGAAAATCTGTAGGCTTTTAACAGATGTATATTATTATGGTATTTTAATACTGTGCACGTTAGTTACTGCGATTACATCAGGACTCACATAATTTTTGATAACAATAAGGGATAGATAATAATACAGAGTGAAACGATTCTACCGTTGTAATAAAATGTTCTCTTGCTTGTTCGTGTTTCCAATATCAATCAGAGTTTCTTTTAAAGCAGATTCTACTTGATCGTCTTTCTCAGTCCAATTCTTTTAGTGCTTAAATTGCTACTTTTCTTTGCAGAATGTTCTATTTCAAAACTTTCAACATTTTAAGCGTAACTGGTTGGGAAATGTTAATTGTGCTGCTGCATACTGCTGGTTTATTTTTGAAAACTTAACGTACATACATATATTCTAATTTTGTCTTTTAAACTAAGGCTACTTTTCTTTTTACCTTAGCCATTGCAAAGATTTAGAATAGAACAGAGTTAGCTGCTGCCAATCAACCTGCATGTTATTTCGCTTACGTTATCACTCGAGCTTGAAAATACAATTCTGAAAAATGTTTGCGAACAAGATTACTGCTCGTGGAAGACAAAATGGATAACATTAACCGAAATCATATGATTACCATAAACAAAGTTTTTATATATAGTCGTATACGTCTACCCCGTTCTTCGCGAAAGTGATAACAATACCCGAATTATAATATTATAATATAGTAAGCCGCCTATACTGTATCTACTTTGTAGGTATAAGATGTTTACGTGTAATGTAAATTTTATGTTTAGGTGTAAGTTAATAAGAAAACAACAACTTTAGATGAACTATGGAATCATGCTAAAACATCATCAATATAAAGAAACCAAAAAACAATTTTCTTTTAACAATTCTTTGTAACGTTTCTTAATTATATTAGTTAAAAGTGGTGAAAGTAAACTTTCCACTGGTAAACCATACTAAAATTAAATCATTGAAATTGAATTAATTCTGAATGATACAATATATGCCTAACTGCATCGGTTCGGAATTTCATTTATTCAATTTGTCTGTTAATATAACACGTATTCAATAAAGGCAGGAGATATGTATAGTATATTGCAACAAAACTAGCTGAAGTTCAACAATTTATTCATTCACTCCTAAGAATTTGTAACTAACAATTTTTATATCTTATATAAATTAATATTTTTTCTAACATGTGGCTATTTTTAAATACAATAGCTATCTTTTCCACTTACTTTAACAATTAACAATATTACAGAACCCACACTTTTTATATATTCTTGCTACGCTATTCATAGGACCTATCTTATAGGCAGCTTTCTCCCAATCTTCTTTGATCCCTCTCAGCCTTCTTCTAACTACCAAAGCGAGTGTTAGTTCCTCTAACCGTAAGGAGAAAAACGTTGCCCGGCTTCGCTCTATCCCGACTGTGCCACTCAATTTAAAAATTTAACGAGAAACAAATTTAAGCAAAATGCTTTCTCCAAACCCCCTTCTGAAGTTGTTTTTTCGCTAAGATTTTGACAAAAACTATTTCTTGGATACATAAAAAGTTGTTTTAAAAAGACTACATTACTAATAATTTCCTTTTGTGAGTTTCCTCAAAGGTAGTAATTGTACAGTAATTTAATTACCATACATAAGTAGGATAATTTTATAACATTTTTCTCGAGGTTTTTATTGCCGATTGCTCTTTAATCTACTAACAAATATTGAACTCTCACCATGATTGAATTATATTATAATTGGCCCTTTTTTCATTAGTTTCATAATCTAAGCTGTACTATGCCTTCCTGTTTACTTCTTATATCATTTATATTAACGATAAAGTGCAATTTACAACGGTTAACATGTAAACACATACATGTAATCTCTTTCTAATTTCTTGATTTAGAATTCAATAATTGGTGTCTAATTCTATTTACCCGTAGTGCATTAGAGGTTGCAGCATTCTCTCCTAAATCCAATATTTACAAACATGAATTGATTTTTCCCCGGCCGGCATTACAATTTCCCTAGAGACAAGAAAGGTGTTTAATCTCTTAAGCGTTTAATCAACTTCCTTAATTCCAGATAATCAATTCGATTTCCCTCTTGTGATTTCGGCTAAATTAAAATACAACAGGCACGAGCTGCTCTGTTTGTAAACATAAACAACTGGTGTCTTTTGTGTTGCCGTCAATTATACGGCTGTCTTGCAACTACGCAATTTGAAGAAGTTCCTTCGCGATTGTGTTCCTAACAGTCTGGCTGCCTTGCCAATAACAGTCATTTTCTAAAAATAGTATGAAAGATGTTAACGAACGTGAAATTGAAAATAAGTAGAACAATAATACCGCCTGCTGTAATAATGCAATCAAGCGCTATTGTGAATAATGGATCTAGTAGGTATAAAAAGACATTTTCCGGATTAAGTCAATTTCTTGCCACATCCCACTTGCGAGATATTAATATATACAGAAAATCACGAAAGACATCTTGTTATCCGTGCAGAACAGACTACTGAATTAAATATGCCACCTGAGACTTCCAAAGTGGGAGTTGTATGCTCCAACCCAGTACATAACAAGTCGTTCCGCGCACATATCTTATTAGTTTACCAAATGTGAATTCAAAGAGGAACGTGTCAACCACGCACAACACGCACTTGTATGTAAGCATAATGTTGGATGAAATACCGATCACTGCGCAAACTTTGACTGTTACACCATCAAAGCGTATTTGTACAATCTCACAGAAACAAAAAATAATATATAATGTAATGTTGGCAAAATTATTTACGCAAACAGATATTGTAACAATAAATAACAAACTACAGCAAAAGTGTAAACATCTTAATATGTTATGAATGTACTCGTATATATCTGTGAAATATAACGTAAACAGGATCTGGTATTATTCAAGATGGGGGCAACTTGAAGTTGATTGATGAAATCATCCAAGCTGGAAGTCAATTTATACAAACGGCTTTAAAAAACCTAATATGCATTATTGTGGTATAATAGCATTTTTTCTAGAGGATACACGTACAATACAAAATAAAGAAAACAGTTGTAACTTTTTTCCTTTTCATATAATACTCGCAAAGTCTGTTCAAACCCCGTCGGGTTCTATAGATAAATCATGAAATCACAACTTGTGATTTTGTCACATCCTGGAGCAACAAAATAAAAAACAATGAGAAAGGCCGAGCCAAAACACCGGTGAACCTAGTAAGGATATCAAATGTGTTAGAGTCGACCCTATGGGGGGGCGTATTCTGCATTTCATTTATGCAGTTCGTAGGCAAACAAACAGTGGATGCGCTCAGAACTTACTGGCGGTGACACGCAGGTGCCATGCAGCAGATAAAAAAAAACTTACTGATCTCTCAATAAATATTGGGCGGTTACACTCACCGGAGGTTCTCCAGCCCCTACCCCTGGATTGGGATTCCAACAAGATACGGAAGCTCGTCTACCGGCAGCAGCCATTCGTAATCATAGATTATAATCTATTCACGATTGATTTGCCATCCAACAGGCTATGGAAATCTGGGGGAATGTGTGGTATCATTGAAATTTGTCAATTAATTAAGTTGGGTTATGTTAGTTTTTCTTGATGGAGGTTATGTTTTTTGAAAGCAGGCAATGTTGCCAGTGGAGCTTGTTTGTTCATTTAACGTCCGCCTATTTCTGCTCAATATTGGTTTATAATACTTACATATAATAATGATTTCATTATAAATAAAATAATAACTATAATTTAAATGTTGTCGTAACACATACCAAATACATATTGCTGTTCTTTTTACACCAGAATTCTGAACTCTAATCGTACATATGTATACAGAGCATATTCCACGCCATTCTTTGTTGTCCTATATTTATGTCTTGCAGCAAATTAAGAAGAATTAACGTCCATGCCGCTCATGTTTTAAATTGATATTATGGTAGTCCAGTGGTTGACTGTTTGTCTCTGGTGCTAAGAGACCCAAGTTCGTATTCCACTGAGGTCAGTGTTTTTCTCAGGCGAGATAAAAACTGTAAAACACTCATTCACAATTTAGATGCAAAAGAATATCCCCTACCCTATTCCACCTTCATGCTATCACTAGAAGTATCTGAATCATCGAAAACCCCCCGTGATTCTGAATCAGATTCCCCAATTGAAATAATGAAAGGTGGAATATTTTCAAACGATAGATTTCCCAATGTTTTGTCCAGTCTTCCGAAATAAGTTAACTCCCAAAGTGTTTTCTTAGTAATTTTGCCCTAAATTTCGACATTGTGGTGGTTAACCAACCATTCCTGCAATACACCTTTTTTGCAAGAAAATGTGGGCGGCTTGTCAAACTGCACTGAATGATAAGGTGCGTTGTCCATAACCACAACAAATTTTCCTTGCAACTTGTCCAAAGCAGAAATCAGCTGATTAAGTCCAGACCTGTGCCGAGTACTGAATGAGGTTACTCACGAGTTTTTTTTGCGAGTACTCTATTAAAGTATTCATGAGTACAACGTTAAGAGTACTTATTAGTTAAATACATACGAGTAACGAGTAGTACTCGCAACTCGTGGTGCAAAATTACGAGTACAGCACACGAGTACTTTCGCCTGACAGTGACAGTGGCAGGTGACAGCTACAATTAATAGTTTGGTTTGAATATTTATTTTGCTTTGCAAAAATTTCCTTAAAATATAAGAATGCCAAACAAAACTTCACTGTCACTATTACTGGTGTTAGGTTTAGCACTTGTTGATGGCCGGGGTGGCACGGATTCTGCGTCTGAATCTGTAGAATAAGGTTCGCGCATAGAAGCAGAACTTTACTGTTACTGTCAGTCTTAGACATGATAAAGTTTTTTTTTTGTACACTAAAATCTAATAGTAATGCACTTCAAGCAAGCCAACTGCTACTGGGACACTGACACTGTGGGTCACCCGCCACTGTGGGTCTGTCACTCTGTAACTGAACTTAATGGAAATGAATAATAAATCAAATCCCCATTCAATTTTTACGTAGACAGGGGGATCACAGCTATATATATATATATATATATAAGAAATCAAATATTATAGCTTCAACTGGTTTTGTATTTAATGTCCGAATTAGGGGAATCACATACTCGCAAAAATACTCGTAAATATATTGAGTACTTATTACGAGTACTTGCGAGAATTATCACGAGTACGAGTAACGAGTATTAACAAAAAAAAGTACTCATGAGTACTTCGAACTGAGTACTTACAGTACTCGAGTACAAATTTAAAGAAAAGTATTGAGTACTTGCCCAGGACTGTGATTAACCAACCAATTTTGAAAAATTTCCCCATTCATAGTTTTATGATAGTCCCTGTCGTTGTTCTTTGAGTCTAGTAACATGTCGCACCCTTCCAAAAAGCCTAAATTACATCCCGCATTCAAAATCGTGAACCTCTTCCCCTCACTAGAATTTTGATATTGGAGAAATTGTCTCAAAAATTTAAATTTTGATACAATGACGTATTTTTGTTCACATAAAATGTTGCATCCATTCACCATTTTGTGTTTGTAACCCATTGATTTAATATTTTTGAATAAAGTAGTCCTGCCCCCCTTTGTATTCCAAATTTTCGCGAGAGTCAGCCAAGAGTTTGTCGAGAGTAAAATGTTCATTCTTCAGATGATACTGCCAAATTTGTCGTTGCAAATCTTTTCTAAACGTGTAATTTAAGAAAACGTCCGTCTTAGCGCGTATACTACAAATGGAAGATTTCAAAACGTCCTGTCCTTGTGATAAAATGTCCCTTATAGAACGCTCAGACACCTAAAATTATAAGTAATTTGCAATTGCATATTTAAGAAATAATACATGCTTACCCCAAATATATCAATTAATCGATTTATAATCGTAAATCGTGTGAAGTCTGGCCTATCTCTTTTATAATGGTTGAAATCTTTCACAATTTGCATTTGCATATTATGTGTTTTATTATTTCTAAACTTACTAGATTATTTTAGAAAAGTAGGGGACTCTAGAGCTGGCAACAGGGCAATTTCATTTTGACATTGCTAGAAATCAATCAAATAAAATTTCAGAAAGGCAACTTAAGAAAAAAAAAACACAGCCTGCTGGATGGCAAATCAATCGTGAATAGTGTATAATTACTACAATTATGCATATCTTCTGGTGCACCAATCCTCTAGAGGGATCCAGTACTACATTAAGTCAGTCTCTCTGTTATTCCCAAGAGTCGCTGGAGGGTCGAGGGGTACCCTCTCAGCCTCACATGCAAAGGGGAGAGTATAATTAGAATCCACTTCCCTGTGTAAAAGTCAGTCCATGCCATCCCCTATTGATGTTGCATTCACAATAATAATAATAATAATAATTCGACGTAGGCGCATTTCCGATGCCACCACTGCCAACTGACTACCTCCTGAACGATTGTTAGGTAAATAATGATTAACAATGCCGCATACATTATTTGCGGGTATAACTACTTTACTATACTATACTCACTATATTCACTGCGCTACTGTTTCCAAAAACTACATGGACACACAAATCTTGTATAATAATAATAATAGGACCTAGCGCTTGTAAACATTTAACACTTTATGCGACGCCACCGCTTATATTAGGTCATATTACCTGCAGCCCATCCTAATATAACAGTAATTTCGCACCTTGCCTTAGGTAGTTTAGCAGATAATTGCACTGCAATCAGTTAGTAAGTACGCAAACGCTATTAAATGTATATTACGCGAAAGATATGCAAGCTTACGCCTAGCTATCAACAACGCTGCCTTTTGTGTCTACACAAGCCCTGCTCAGCATTTAACACCCCACTGGCTCTGGTTACTCCTAAAATTCCAAGAAACATTTCCAGAGTCGGGAAATACTTCGTCACCATCCCGCCTAAATCTTGTATTCTTAACAAATGTTATGAGCTATGTATATTTTTGTAAATATTTATCTGTTGAGCGTACATTTAAGTAATATTCACAGTAGGCAAAAACCACTACCTATCAAATGTGTTAAAGCTGAGTACTATCCTTGGTTGATTTGTGAAAAAACCTTCCGTTGACAGACACGATCACGTCTCAAGAGTTCTCAGTAGTTTCTACAGCGTCACACCTCCTAACAAAATCACAAGTTTTTCTCACACGGATTTAAGTAAACGGAGCAGTCATGGTGATTTATTCAGAACAGTCACGCTTGAACACGCGACAGAAAAATCACAGTTTGGCTAATTTTTATAGGGTTTTATATTTTAAATGTGTCCACCCCATTTTACTTATTTTTAGAACATACCGTACGGCTTCATCTGAGCCATACCATTTTAGGTGAGAATAGAAAAAGTTATATATTGTTCCTGGATAAATTTACTAGTACAAATTACCGTAAATGGAACCTACTTGCAATGTAATACAAATAGGATTCTACATCAATTATTTACTGACACAAATAATAAGTTGAAGTACACGCTTTGGGTGTTTCCGTGGTAGACCAGTGTCAAGATCCGTTATGACCGCAAGGTTTGGTATTTAAATTTTCTTTCTGTTTCTTATAATTTTCCATTTTATCGATTTTATTATTGATATAAATCTTTCACGGGCATTATAGGCCCATTGCTTTGATGTGAGGCCAGGCTAAAGTAGTTGGGGACCGGGACCCAGTGCCGCCACACAGTGAACTAGAAAATTTTTCCGACCCCTGGAGTGATTTTAACAGGGAAACTTCTAGACTATTACACCCAAAGCCGGATTCACTTACAACTGAGCCACCCCAGTCTTTGATTTATCGATTTTCAGAACGATGATGGTCGAAAAATAATTGTATATTTGCGGAATTTGGAAAAAGGAGTTACCAATACTGCCAGTTTTAAAATTTACTTTTTAAGGTTTGTATACTGGTCATAATCATTTTAAACAACTAAAAATTATTTTTAAATTTTTGTACAAATTGATTGACTTTTATAGAAGAAGTTATTTATCGCCTCTACAGGCAATTAATCGCTGGCTGGCCTATGGAACATATGTACCATTTTAGTCGTGTTTTCGCTAAGTTGGGAACGATACAAAAGGTGTAAACTTAAGAGTGTTCATATTTTAAATGCATATATATATATATATATATATATATATATATATATACATATATATAATTGAAACAAACTGCAACTGTATAATATACTTAGTATTAAATTAAACTAAAACATGTAACTTTAACAATTGTAAGTTTTACAAATTGTCTTTTAATTGTGTTCAATTGCGATTGATACACAATTATGCAGTCTCAAAAGGTTCTCCATTACCCGTTAACATAATTGTACTCGAATTTCGGAAATAGTTTTTTCATTCACTACCGGCGTTGGAGCTACCGCAGATAGGCAAAATTCTTAGTTAGGGTGTCTGCGTCCCAAATTCAGCCCAATGAAAACAAACAACCCCAAAGAAAGTAATCGAACGGCGTCAAATCAGGGGAACGAGAGGGCCAAAGTTCGTCCCCTCTTTGTGAAAATAATCGATCAGGAAACATTTCCTCTGGTACACTATTTTTTTATTCACTATCGAATTGTTTTATTACTGGTCCCTAAACATCCATGAAAGTTTGTAAGAAACTGTCTCTGAGTTTGTAGAATTGACCCACTTTTTATGCAAATTTCTACAACATTTATTTTGTCAGCAATCGACCAACACTTCATCTTAAATAAATATTCTGACATTAGGGGTTGTGCTTATGTTTTTTCTTATCAAAAAATATCCCCCTTAAGTTTACACGCTTTATTAAAGCAATAAATTACGTTAAAATACATCGCCTCCTAAATTCCCTGAATACCGCTCTTACAGCTAGGCTATTAAGAAAACGTACAGTTGTTGTCACAAGCGTACGGACTCAACAAAGTAAGACCACGTCTTTTCAACTCACCGCTGGGCACTGTCCTCTTCTTTGCCATGTGTTTCTCGTCAGCGCTATGGTAGAAGCACGGGGGACCTACCGTTTAACGTCGAATTCGAACACTAGACTCCAGAGAAGATTTTTGGCATTAAGGCATCACCCGATTGGAGAATTTATATATTATATATGTGTCTTTAAAGGTAGATAAAATTATTAAATTACAGAGCCGACACATTTAAAAAAACGGTATATAATCTATATTTATGCCGTCATTTGTACCAATCTCTATGACAATAAAAACCAATCGACGAAAATCTCATTTCGTGTTTTTGGTATATGTGAAATTTATGAAGAAATGTATTCAGTGAATAGCTAGCCTATGAGTAAGTATGGCTTTATCACTTACATACGAAAACGAGAAATTAAATTAATGTTAACCTTCAAGGGATGTTTACGCGTTTACCTACACTTAAATGTTTGTTTACGGTGCTGCGTCTTTCATGTTTACTAATTTCCCAAGAAGATTTTCTACTTAATAGGCAAAATATATTAAAGTGCAATCGTTTTTTATGGTAGATATGTTTAATCGCGCAAACATTTAAGCAGGGTTATTACCACAAGGACTAATTTTAATTCAAAAACATACGAGAATAAATTTTCAATTCGTTTATTTCATACATAAAAATCCTTCATTCATTCTATAGCATACTACGAGTTCTTGAAATAATTTGTTTTCATTTTTTTTGCAGTAGTTAAGCAATCGTTCTTTAAATTTGGTTGTCCATGCAAAACGGAATAGTTTTCGAATTTCCGAAACAAAATCTTAGTTTAGAAGAATTTCAGGTCATCCCTTATTCAAACTAATATTACATGTTGAATCCATATTATTCCTCTTAATTTGCTTTGGTTAAATTTGTAAAAATACTTCAAGTCAATAGCACTGCAAAACTGCTTATCTCAAAGACATGCTTCGTTGAGAACCATAAATTTAAATAATCAAAATTCTTAGCAAATCTGCGGCTTTTTAGAATGTATTTTTAAATGGCATTTCTGTAAACAGAAGTCTAACCGCAGCATGCAGTAAATAACAACTGATTCTCTAAATTTTCGATGTTTTCTTGAAAATCAACTAACTTCCTGTCGACACGCTTTTCGTCCCGACAACCTGTATTAATTACTAAATCGCAGGCTGAGTGCCATCAAGCAAGGCACGAACAAGAACAATTATTAATGATGGCAATTCCCCTTTCTATTTTGAAAACAATAAGCGAACAGAAAGATAAAGCATGCTACACAATACCAAGGCAGTAAAGTGAGCTCTGCCCACAAATAATAAATAGTTTGTATAGGACGTAAAGTCCTATACACCATAGTTTACATGTCTTTGATAATGAGTTTAGCCCTGTCGTAGTACCACAGCATGCACCTTCTTTACATGAATGTTTTTGCTGGAAGACAATAAGCAAACGAAATCAAAAGATAATAGGACGTTCGTTGGAAAACTCCATTAGGATGCGCAATAATGGCAAAATATCTTCTCTCTTAGCACACTATTTACTATTCAAACGGAATTTCATAGAAACACTTCAATGTAACAAAGTTATGTTTCTTAAAGGCTTCCCGACAACTGAGCAAAAGCTTTCTATTCATTACTGAAATTCAACTGCATAATAATTATATAAGAATTATGTTCAGATAAATTTTAAGACAGTTATCCTCACACTGTCAGATGTACTTTAAAATAATATAAATGTTAATATTGAATATAAATTTTGATACTATGTAAATAAAACTATCCTACAGTATAGTATGTTTCACTTCTTACTATCACATCCTTGTATTTTCCTTTAGTAACTGATCGATTTTTAATTTTCGACAATTATCTTATTCTTATAGGATTATTGTTTCTGTAAACTTCTTTTTCTATTTTTCTGCCCAAGGTGTGCAGACGTTCTTTGTGATTAGTGAATCTAGGGTTGAGGTTAATAATTTTTCCTGTAAATGAGAGTTCTATTGTTTTCCTTCAACAAACATGGACTTTGAAGTTGTACCGAATACATAGAGAAATCAATAATTTAGTGGAGAATACCGTAGGGTTTGTCGTTTCGTTTTAAACAAATAAAAATTAACACCGTTTCTCCTTTATCATACACGTGACGATTCGCCGTTTCAGCAAAACTTGGTGTCTCGGGTCATCGTTGCTTGATGATTTAAAACAATTAGTTCGTTGTTTAAAAACGTTTATCACCCAATCTGATGTAAAATAAACGCCATTAAACGGCAAATAATTGAATCACTTGGGTTAGAATATAATATTGAAAGGTTTTATGTACGTTTGACCAAATATTTTATAATTTTTATTATAAAGATGATCAAAATTTCCACCACCGACTTTAACCCCGTTTCTGAACTCTTTTCTAGTACTGTTCAATGGTGCTTCAAAAATAGGGCAGTTCTTTATTTCTTCAAACTTCTTAGTTTTTCGTACTCTTAATTCATCTATATTGAAATACCAACTCAAAACGTTGAATGTTTGATATAAAACCACAAACAGAAATTGCAAGATCTCAAAAAATATTATCTCCGCTATCCAGGGATGTTCATTTTCATGACAATTTGTCGGGAGCTCTTTTAATGTTTCTCTAAGTTGCTGAAAATTCAGCATTTAGAAATTGTTCACGGAATTCTTCGATGCAGGCTTTAATATAATTTGTCAAAATTCCAATAACTTTTACACCATTTCGGAAGTAACTTTCAATCGTAGATATTTTTCAGTCAAACGTGAAACTATTTTGTACTAATGGCACAATTATTAACTGGTTTCATTCAAAAAAAACTTTCCTGGAACAATAATGACAACAAAAGGAAAATGAAAAATATCTCAAATAATAAGACAGAAGACATGACAGTTCAAAGGAAATAGTGATGTAGTATATCTCCAATTATGTTTAGTAAACTGTAGCCAACTTCAGACGGTTTTATTTTTGAACATCCATTGTTAAATTGACTAAATAAGGCGAGCTATTACTATAA
>JABXWE010037275.1:0-22968 GCA_014611495.1 Limonius californicus
ACATATGGCACAACATACTGTTCTAAGATATCCGTAATGTGTCTCTGACACTCTGTTTAAAGTGCCATTGGGGAAGATGTGTAGGTCTGTGCGGGACGTGAAAGATATGCCGCCCCATACCATTATTGAGCCACCACCAAATGCAGTCGTGGGAGCAAAATTGCATTGAGCGTTCATCTGGACGTCTAAAAACTCGAATGCGCCTAGCACAGCTATCCAAACAAAATTTGGACTCGTCTATGAACAAAATGCGTTTCCAATCTTCATTTCCTCAATTCAAGTGGTTTCTAGCAAAATCCAAATTGTGTCTGCGGTGGTCTGCAGTCAACTGTGGGCCAGTGGCTGGTAATCTGGCTCTCAGATTTCCTTCCAGAAGACGTTGACGAACGGTTTCAATGGTAACCTGCACATTATGTATTGCTGAAAGTTGCCTTTGGAGGGCTCTTGTGGTGATAAAGCGCTCTCTTAGTGCACGCATTTGAAGAAAACGATCTTCTACAACGGTAGTAGCGCGTGGTCGCCCTTGGCCTGGTCGCCTGTCATGTTCCTTAGTTTCTCTGAAACGCTGGATGACCTGAGAAATGGGTGTGTGGTTCAGCTCAAGCCTGTCAGCGATAGCGCGGAAAGAATACCCTTCTTCGGACAAAGTAAGGGCTGTGACACTCTCATCACGACTTAAATTTCTTGAGATACATTGCATTTTAAATAAGACTGATCGTACAAGCAATTGTTTTATGACAGCTATACGATTTGATACCTTTTAAAGTAAAACGAAACTGCAAGTAAATTGTAAATGTGCATGTAAAATTGATTATTTTTTTTTAACAAGTTAAAGATGTATAAACAGAGCAAGAGTAAGATGTGTCTATCAGGTTTGTACCAGACATTCATTCCATGCATTTGGTTGAAGTAGATAGCGCACTACTTTTCTTTTATTGCAATATTAATAATTGGTGCGTTAGTTTCTTGGAGCAGTGTATTTATCACTTATTAATACGACGTTTTTGCTGAATTAGAGACGACAACCAAACATATGGCCAAGGTTTGGATGTAATAGTTCAAACGCTTCCCGGTTCGAATCTCCCCCGGAATCGGAAATTTTTCTAATTCCCTGGGGGATCGGTACTGGGTCCCGGTCTCCATTTGCCATTGGGGATCAAATTAATGGCACTCCTCGAATTACGGTCGCATTAGAGGAGTATCAAGACCATAAACAAAAACATTCACACACAACAGGCAAGTCAAGCATGGTTTCACACCAACACGGTAACCCGCAGAGGCGGGCCCTGTTGTGCATAGCACAAACTAGCTTGGCCTTGCCCCACACCGCTTCGACACTGCGCAAGCGGTACAAACGAGGATCACGATAATAATAATAAAAATAACCAAACATATTGAGGGTTGTGCAAATACAGTATTAGATACAAACAAACAAAGCGTTAAAGCAATATGAGCAATGCATCAGGCGTAAAAGTACGAAATCATGTAATTGGACAGGTATTGAGGAAAAAACTGATTTGGTAATTCTCACTCTCTTGAAAGATAAGACGAGTCTTGACTGTACATTGAATGTCACTATCAAAGCCATCCAGGGCATGGGAACTCTTATGGCCAAGGTCAAATCATATTTTTAGTTCAATACTACGACACAATTGGCGCTGGGTGTCGTATTTCTTTCTCTTTCTCATAACCCCCACCTAGAGCATTGCGTGCGCTTCGTGAGAAATATCATTGTTGATATTATTTCACGTGTCACCACTGACGTTACCGTAACCTAACCTGTGTTTTTCGCTCGTTGTGTTTTGCGTTGTGTGTTATTAATAATACAAAAATGGTGTTTGTTTGCTGTGTTCCAACATGTTCAAACAATAATAAAGACAATAGAATACATCGGTTGCCTTATTTGGATCAACAGGTAAGAACATAAACTCCATTAGGACTTGGGAAGATACTTTTATAAAAGTATTTAGATAACATAGTACTTTAAAATTTTAACCAACCATTCAATTTCAAGTAGCTTCACTCCCATCCTTAAGCGTTTGTAGTATTTAAATTTTAGATTGCCGTACATCACAGCACGTAAACCTACCACCCCAATACCACTGGGTGATACTTCAACCATTCTAGACAGTGTCCGTACTCCAAAACGTCGAATAGGTATGCACGAACATGCAACGGCTGCTTATATTCCGCTAAATTGATTTTCTTATAGATCTCCGTCAACGACAGAGTGTTTTGAAATTAATTGGATGTTCAAAGGTACACCTTACCCCGAAAGCCAGAAAATTGTGCAGCTTGGCAAGTGGTTTACGAAAAACTGCACGTGCCCTTGGTAAAGGAATGTTTTAGCCTGAAAGAGAGGTTGCATAAGGCTCATAAATTTTCTAACTCCGAGGACTTTATGAGAGGGATGGTTAATAAACCAACATATATATTATAATTTTAGCAATTTTCTCCGATATACAGACTGTGTTAATGTATAACTATTTCGTCTTATTTTTATGTTTTGTATTTTCTTGTTATATTTGTGTGTTTAAATTATAGAAATATAGTATAAAGTTAAATGTTTATAGTTTTTTGCAGTTAATTTTTATAATATCTGGGGTGTTAGATTAAAAAAGAAAGTAGCGTGATAATACAGCATTTAAAATTGCCGCTTGTAGATTGAAGTGCAATACTACGTCACCTGTGGCGCTAGTGGGATTTTCTTGAGCCTGCTCAAGTACAGATGCCTATCTATATAACAATATCTGATCTAACCTATGAAGCCATCTCGACCCGGCCAATCATAACCGCAGTAAGTGATTTTGGCCAAATTCCTATTCTATCGTAAGAAACATAAAATGTTTACAAGGAAAAGTATTCCTAAAACTGTTTTCAAATAGTTGGTGAGAAACGTGAAAGAGAAGTATTTTGGATAGGTGAAAACTGTACAAGCAAGATGTGGGCACTCAGGGCAGTGAGATTAAGTACTCTATATTAATATTTATAAATAAGTTCCAGTAGATTTATTTCTATGTCATTTACGACTCGGACGTTGATTATAGTTGTATATTAGAATTTTGGGTTTCTCCTTTTCCCCCTTGGTTGTAGTTAAGAGACAATTAAGAAAATTATAAATTAAGTGGCTAAGGTGTTATAATTAAGGAATTGGATTACTAATGCTATAAGAATTATAAGATCCAAAGAAAGATAAACTTTACTTTAATGTTAAAATAAAATTTCGAGAAGATCTAAATCCGTTAAACATTTATCATAATATCATTTGTAGTAATTAACAAAAATCTTCTCTCAAAAACATTTTGCGTTTCAAGCCCGTTAAAGAAGATAGAAGAAAACTGTCAGTGTCAGGAGTCGATGGTCGCAAAATGTAGATAGTTCTCATTGAAAAACCGTAGCGAATAACTCATAATTTACGTGTTCTTCTCTTGATTAACAATCAAAATAATCAATAGCCTTCCAATCGGCTTCTTTTCTGTCACGTGTATTTCCTCAGCGCTAAGGTAGGAACACGAGGCACCTACAGTTTAACGTCGAACTCGAAAGACAAAAATTCCACAGAATTATTTTAGTATTAAGATTCCACGGTAGTGAACTGGATTGAGATATTGTGTATGCTGGGTTGTAGCACAAGATTTTTATATGCTACTTGGTAATGCTGGGCAATCGAAGCCATTCTAGAACGTTTAGCTCAGAAAGCGAGCGCTCTACCAGCTGAGCTACCACCACAACCTTCTCTGGATTAGTCGTACTTAAATTTTAATTTTAAAATAACTGTCCGAGATTGCAAAAAGTCTGAATGCTAGAATCTGTTAATTTTCGAACAGTCAAAATTTTTGGACTTTCGTTGTGTATCAGGTATCTTACCGATCTGATTTTTATTTAATAATTCAAATATAGAATAGCTACAACGAGCTTAAATCAATATGACATAAAATTCTGAATTACCAATATTAATTGTAGCATTTTTTCGCCATCAATAGGGCAAGCCAAAGATCTACGTAAATATTTAAAATTTCTTACGATACTGTAGTCAGTAGCGGCAAATTCGTATATAAACACGGGCCATCTAATTCAATATAAGAGAATATGCGGGCCTCAGAGGTATTGTACATACAACTAAATTTAAAATTAGTAAAATGAAAGATGTTAATATTTTTTACTAGAAACTTGGCACCTTCTGGCAGAATCTATTTTAACAATATTGGGTGCAACTTTTTGCGATAATCATGTTTTTAAGAAATGTTAAATGACAATCCAGCCCCGTGTGAAGTCGTATTAATCTTTACAAGCAACAATAATTGAAGAAAGTATCAGGGGTGAAATTAAGCCGGAACTCTGTTGCGATATAAGATCTTAAAACGGAACTTAGAGTTCCGGCTTAAAATCGCCAGTCAACAAAGAAAAATAATAGTTTGTTTTTCGTAAAAAAATTAAACCAAAATGATTTCTCACTGGAAAGGAAAGTCATCGTAGGGTCATTCCCCGCAAGAAGGCTGGACGCTATAGGGGTAGTCCCTTATTCAGTCAATAATGGGCATGTAACGGTTGCAAATACTGTGTCCCAGTATTTACATGACCCAGGGAAACCACGAAAAACATAAGCCAGGACAGACGGTCCGGGGGTTCGATTCCTAGACATCCCGATTGAAGGGCAAATGCTCTACCGCTCAGCCACTTTCCTTTGTGCTCCTTATTTATCCGTACGACGATGAACAGCAGGTCGCGCGAGGTAGACGCACCGTCAACACTTGTCCGTTGTATACTACACCAATGTGTAGTTTTATAATTAACAACTAACACCACATATGGCGACCGAAGGTCGTCGTTCTATTTACATGAAAGTAAAATTTAAAGTTTGCAAGTTAACGCGAACAAAAAAGGATTTCTTTTACACTGCACAAAAACTAGTTATTTACCTCCGGAGGAGGCAGGCACAATTCTGGGGAGTAGTTAAACAGAATGATGCAAAAAAGATCCACAGGTACGTCCCCGCAAACTGGATTGAATGAAGTCACCAGCCAGGGGCCCGGAACTTTGATGCGCTCTTCGCACCGACGGTAACCGCAGAGGGGCGGGAGCTGGTCTCGAAAATTAATCCGCCCCGAAGGCGATCGGTCAATTCACAAGCAATTGCCTTTAGCGGGGTTGAATCCAGTGTTTCCTTTTAAATCTGGCAGTAGCTCATGGTCTGTTTAGTACCCCTTGGTAAAACATCAAGACGGAACACACATAACGCATACCCCTCGAAAAAAAGAAAACCCAAAAGCCGCCCCTGCAGCACAACGTAATTACGGTCCTCGTGGATGGACTTGAGCGACCGGAGCCATTAAAGGTGGAAGGTTGACTGCCTGTAAAACCGCAACACGACCCTTCATTCCCCCAAAGAATTGCACCATATTTCGAAATGTGATAAAATGTTCCAGAATAAGGGACACGTGAATTCTCGGAAGTGTGCAAGGTCAAACGCGAGAAAAACAACATTCGGCAATTTCGACACAAAAGGAACTGGCAACATAACTCAAACTTAGAAAGATGCAACATAATAGCGAAACGGTAACCCAAAATAAGACTGCAATTAAAATAACGTTATTAATTCCTATTGCCTAGCGGCAATCAAATTAAGAAATTAATTCATATAAAGCGGCAAATTTAAAAAGACCATAACAGTGTACCTCTCAAGATTGTAGTTCTAAAAACGACAAACAGTAACAAATATTGCAGGCCGCCAGAATTAGTTGAGCTTTAACGGTGATTTACAGTTGAAAATATGTGCAAATCTTAATTTACAGCCCCTATTAAAAAAATGACATGAATTCTGCCTTAAAATGCATTTCACACGTTTTAATAAGTCAAAATGTTCATAAATGTTATTTTTGGCACCCTCTTTAAAATAACAATTTTAAAATCATTGTTATGGGCTGCCTCTATAATTCCCTTTCTTTCATCCAAAAAGTGAATATTGGAGTGTTTAGCTCTGAGAAAATAAATTGTACTCGATCTAACATGATACTCATGCTACTCCATAACTACTCACTTATGGAAGTATCAGATGATAGTAAAAATTAAAGTTACAGAGTTATTCATTAAAAAGAGAACAGGAGAATGAGAGGAATACAAAAATTTAAAATAGACGAGGGGTTTCACATACAGTAAATGGTACATTCTACGTTAGAGTAATGAAGATATTATTGCAACGCTTTTCTCGAGTGCGTCTCGTTTCATGACAATGCACCTGCCCATTCTGCACTGTTGGTGAAATAATGTTTTATGAAACATGGCGTTGTTGAGATGAATCACCCACTCTATTCACCTGACTTGTAAATGTAAACTGTACGTCAATACCGGTGCAACTAGAAAAGATGCCGAAGGCCTAGGATTTACAAGTTTGAGGAATTCCGCTTTTTAGAAGGTAATTTTGCAAAACTGTTTTTGCCTACTGCTTCATTTACACATTTTCCTAACAGATATTTTAAGAAAAATCGTCGTTTTTCGGTATTTTAAGTCCAGCATTGATGTATTTTCTAATTATCCAATAATATTGATATGCCTTTCTTCTCTGTTAATAATCGTAAAAAAACGCTGTATTCCAGTTTTGGAATCTGGTATTATTATTATTATTATTATTACAGCATTTTTATCTTCAAGGTCGTCGGTTGACATTTTACACAATTCATTTTTCCTATAAGTGTCACAAATACCTTTTATCATAACGATCTAAAAAACAGATTAATTTACCCTGATTAATAAATATATGTATAGTTTTCCGCAATGTTTCAAAAGTAATATTTCTGAAGACGTTCTCTACCTTGTATTCAGATTTTCTAAGGTAGTGGTATTATCCTGAAAAAAATTGTTTGTTTGCTTGACAGTTTTGAATTGGTTTTTTAATAAGATTATTTAGTTGCAGAGAGAACATAAGACAAAGAAAAACAATATATTAATAAAAATTAACACTACTTATGAATATTCCTCCTATTATAATAACCAAGTGTTTTCTAAATTATTATACCTGAAGCTGAGAATTTGTTGAAATTTCGAATGCTTTACTATGCAAATGCTAATACCGAACACAGAAATACCTTCTTGTACTTAGTCGATAATAAATAATATTTGACGGATCCTATTTGGGTGGTGACAGCTTTTTCCATTAATCCTTAATCCTTTAACAACTAGAAGCTCTCTGGGCAGGTATGCGGATTACTGGGAAGTACATTGCTAACGCCTGTGCGCAGGTTGAGGGTGTCTAATTCAGACGAAAATACATTCACCGTCTCTATATTTCAATAAAAACGAAAAATAAAATAGAATCCTGGGAAAATCCCAAAAACATCGTTGAACCAGCGCCTCTAAGCTCTAAGGCTGTTCCTTCTCCCACGTTCTGCTGTTTAAACATTACTATAATAAATCTGTGTTGTATGCTTTTTGCACTTCATGTAGTAAATTTGTTTGTGACAAATTTCAATAAGTGTTTGTTTATCAAAATGAACAGCACTTTAATGGAGGTTGATGATTTTGAAGACGTGCGGTTAGCGATCAATAAAATACCTGTTTCTGTTGATATGAAGTTAGTAGTAATTGCATGTACATTAGTAGCGTCTCATAAAAAAAGGTAACTTAAAAAATAACGAGTTACTTTATGGTAACGTAGTAACTTACTGAAGTTACTTTTATAATTTTGTAACTTAGTAACTTATTTAGTTAAATTTTTGCCGAGTAACTGATTAACTTACTTAGTTACTTTTTTAGAGTAACTTACCCAACACTGTTAGTACATTTAGACCGCTGCAATTATAATTCATCTATCTCGTAGCAAAAATTGAATCTATATGTTTGCAATAACCCTTAGATTAATCCTCAACATACAGTGCCTACGTTGGTGGACGATGACGGTTTCGTAATATGGGACAGCCATGCAATTAATGCTTATCTTGTCCGGAAGTATGAAAAGGACGACTCTTTGTATCCAAAGGATTTCAGAAAACGAGCTATAGTGGATAACTGACTACATTTCGAGTCGGGATCATTGTTTCCTGCCCTGAAGAACGTGGATGTAAATATATGTGATATGTGATTCTTATTTTTTCATTTACAGCGCGAATATATAAACAAACAAATAAAAGAAGTTCCAGCACATACGGTTCAGTATATTCAACAATCGTGTGATTTTTTGGAAAAGTTTTTGGAGGGTCATAATTGGGGTGCTGGAGATGCACTTACCACAGCAGATTTCCAAATACTGCCGACCATGTCATGCTTGGTTTATCATGTCAAGGTGGATTCAGAAACTTATCCAAATATTACCGCTTGGATCAAGCGCGCCGAAGCATATCCTTGGTTTGCTTCGCATTCGAAAACAAAGTACAATTTTACCAATTTTTCGATTTTTTTAAAGAATAAGTTGTTAACAGTAACTAATGCGTTATTTTCAAAAATATGTTTAACTAACATTTAAAAATACCTTTATTACACTGAAATGGTTCCATAATATAAATCGTAATAACTTTTGAATTAATTATGCCGGTTAAAAGTTGACAGTAGTAAATATTCTTGACCTTGAGATGTTCAACACCGTCGTCATCGCCAATGTACAGTTTTGTTGATAACCTTACAAATTACACAATAAAGCACGGACGCAGAGCTGTTCGAAGTTATATTTTAGTAATCCTTCCGAAAAAGCAAGAACAATGAATGTATAGTATCTATATTATAGGATGAACAAAATTTACTAATTAGGAAAAAGACGAGGCGACATTTGTATATTAGATAAGATAACTATTCATAAATATAAATTATTGTAAACTATTCGCTTCATACAACAACTACTGTGGCACATTCTAAGAGCTCATCTACACCACCCTACAGATAGCGAATACATACGTAACTATTTAATCAACACACATATTATTGTGCACTCATCCAGAACACGTGAACTTCGCACCCGCCTCAGAACTCAAACTTTGACTAATTTTTCCTGAATCCCACCTAAAAGCACCGCTCTACAACGAGTCCCAGTTCCTGGAAGGTTGGGCAATCACTATAAACATAATTTATTAGACAAGACAGCTTACATTTTAACCGCAACATATAAACAGCTCTATTTCTAAATATAAGTGCTTACTAAATATGAAAGTTTAATTTAAAAATACTATTTCGGCAATGTTGTTAGGATGAAAAGAAATTTTCCGGGAAATTAGTAATCCATCAGATAGAAATGCAGTCTCTCCGCAAACTAACAGGAAATTACTGGCAACAGAAATATGTGCGTATTGGCATGACATGTACACATTTTTATCAAAATCTGATAGCAGTGGGCGTATCGGTTTTTTTTTTGATAATGTTAATAAAATTTATTATAATAATTGTCATGAACAGTAACATTGAATCTTGATGACTTACTAGCAATTTTTCTAGTGGCGACGCTGTACTATTTTTGTGTGTACTCTTTGTTATTACGGTATAACTCTTCAGATTTACCAGAGAAATTCCTGACATTTAAAGTTTAGCAAAAAAAATATATAAACACTGCTGTTATTATTTATCATCGAGGTAGCTGGTCGCATTCAATGAAATAAGCGGCTTCCTATCTCCTGTTTATCCGGAGGGATTGGAGACTGGAGTCAACATTATACCAATTCACGGTGCGTAATTACGTAACATGCTTATAAGTATTTTCCGAAGGATCTCGTCCGTAATTCGAATTTGCAACTGATGCCCAGCATCTGAGTTATACGTGGGTTAATGTGTATACGATGGCACCAAAGTTGTACATTTTCTACGGTAGTCCCTGTGTTAGTTCTACACTGATTACAGCAGATGAGTTAGGACTTTCTTTAGATATTATAGATGTAAGAAGTTGAGTACGCAGATGGAAAATTCGTGGCACCTGCTACATTAGTCAAGGTGGAGTAGGCCTTATTAATTTACAAGCACAATTAAAATGGTTTCCTTTTTTCATATTTATATACATATTATGTATTGTTGGTAAGAAAAGTAATCATGAAAATGTTTTTAGTACTACCACACGGGTAACAGATATTGATTAAAGTTTCTGAAAAGATGTTTTCAGATAGTTAGCTATACTACAAGCCATTTAGTAACATTTGTAGCTAAGCTACATTACAAGTTATTACTTTTAAAGTAGTTAACCACACTACAGTTATTTATTATTTCGGACAAATATGATTGAAACCCAGTCTTACCTGAAAATATTATTGATAGTACAGCTGGGTAATAGCTATTGGTTAGTCCTGTTAAAGAAGCTATGTTTAGATAGTTAGCTATGGTACAAGCTACAAACTTAGTAAAATATATAGCTAATACACGTTACAAACTATTTCCTTTAAAGGAGACTAGGGTTACTATTAAAGAAGCACATATTTAATGCATCCTAACTATAAAATGTTTTACTACTGCCCCACACGTAACTTAATTTCTTCACTCTCCCCCATTTTTAAGTCATTATAAAGTTATAGTAAAAAAATTGCAATTGCTAACCTCTTAATCTTCTACCCTCTTTTATTGTCACAACTGAACTTTGTATTACCTTCTGCAGGTACCTACAGCTCATAATTGGTACAATTATCCTCAGCTAAATCCTCAACATACTGTGCCTATTTTACGATTGAAAAATAGTGTTGTTAATTGCTTGATTGCTGCTGCCTTAAAAGCAAAACCATTATATAAATTATTTTGTTAATTTTCAGCAATTGGTAAAAGTATGCGTAGCATGGTGTTTACAAAATGCATCTTATGAGGCGGTAGTAAAAAACATTAATTTTTATCATTCTACAATATGACACTCCATTTATGTTGATATATACGAAACAGTAAATACGATGCTATTGCAACATAACAACAGTAAATAAATCTCCAATTACGCAACCTGATCACTAATATGTGACACGCCATCTCAGTTACAGTTCGCGTATTTAACGAAACGCACCTACTTGCCGCTGTGTTGTAAATTTCTGAACCATGGCACCAAAACTGTATATGTTCTATGGAAGTCCTCCTGTTGGGTCTGTACTGATTACAGCAGAGGCTTAGGGAATTTCTTTAGATATTAAAGAAATTGATTACTTTAAAGGAGAACATATGAGCCCCGAATACCTCAAGGTGCAGTACATTTACATTTTTATTGAAGTGGCAAAATTGAAATTTATTTCTGTAGAAGGATGTATTACTGATTTTAAAAATAAAGCAAATTTAAAATTTGAGACATGTAGCAAATTTAAGTGTATGTGACTAAGCTAAACTAAAATCATTACAAACTCGATGAGTTTGCATCTACGAAAATTTGATAAAGCGCAGTATTTATACATAAATTTTTTGGTTATCATATTTTTAAAATTTGTCGATATACGAAGAGATAAGCTTCTCAAACAGAGCAACGCAATTCTTTCTCATATATCCAAAGTTCAGCTTAGAAAAAATTGCAATACCTTTATTCAAATAAGAATTTTCTGTATCGTAAGTTCGTATTAAAATTTTCAATTGACCTTTACAGTTATAGCAAAAATTGGTTTTACTTTTTTACAATATCCCATAGATTAATCCTCAACACACGGTGCCTACTTTGGTGGACGATGATGGTTTCGCTTTATGGGACAGCCACGCAATTAATGCTTATCTTGTCCGGAAGTATGGAAAGGATGACTCTTTGTATCCGAAGGATTTTAGAAAGCGTGCAATAGTTGATAACAGACTACATTTCGAGTCAGGATCTTTGTTTCCTCTTCTGCGAACTGTCGATGTAAATATATTGCTGTAAATAAAATAATTTCTAATTTTTCCATTTGTAGCTGGGATATATGAACAAACAAATAAAAGAAGTTCCAGCACACATGGTTCAGGATTTCAAAAATGCCTATGACTTCTTAGAAAATTTTTTGGAAGGCCATCACTGGGTTGCTGGAGATGTTCCTACCATAGCAGATTTCCACATACTGTCGACCATGTCATGTTTGGATTATCATATCAAAGTGGATTCAAAAACTTATCCCAATATTACCGCGTGGATCAACCGCGCAGAAGCACATCCTTGGTTTGTTTCACATTCTAAAACTAAGTACGGTTTTGCCACTTTTCTTGATTCTTTTAAAGAATAAATTGTGAAGTGTAATTAATGTAATATTTTCGGTAAAATTCTAATAAAAAGTACATATATTACAGTTTAATTTGTTACATCATTTTAAAGCATTGCTAAAGTTGATTTAAATGTAAAATTCCTTAGAAGTTAAGAATAGTAAACATTGATCATCACCATGACCATGAGATGTTATGTGGCGGATATTTTCCGTTTTTATGACCTTGGATACAAAATAACAAAGCACAGAGGTAGAGCTTTTAGCAACCGTATTTTAGATTTCCATTTGAAAACTTTTAACAAAAACTTATGCAAATCGTGTGAGACTATAGATTGAATAAAGTTTACTATCAAGGAGATGAACTACGAGACTTTATATTAGAAGAGTTAAATCTTTGCTCATACACATAATTCATCCTTTGAACAGTGCGGTCAGTTGCGTAAATTTGAAAACGGAATACAGAGGTATTTTCAAAAAAGCGTTAACACAAACCTACTATACAAATTAAAAATTTCAAAACTCTAATTTAACGGTCGTAACCTGCTGAGAACTGTTGTGACATTTGTTTATACCGATAACTTCAGATGCTGAACTAAACTCTTCTAACACCGGGTTATAAGCCAAACAGCAGTGAGCACGTGTCGATTCTAATATAGACGAAAATCTGTATTTCAGTATTTGTGAAACATACGATCGTATGCCTGCTTAAAATATTTGCCATGTCTTAGAAAGAGATGTAAGTTAATGTTATGTATTTACTACAGTTACTGGGTTTATTCTTTACCAAGGAAGCTACATGAAAAATAGTTTACCTAGTTAATGAAGCATTACAAAGTACTACCCTACAAATACGCAGTGGCGGCTTGTACTAAAGGGCACAAGGGCACGTGCCCACCCAACCACCAAGATAAACACAGAAAGAAATTCGCATGTAATTCAGTGCATTATTTTAATTTCATTATTTTAACGATGGTATCAAATTTTCCTTCCGCACCACAAGCGCGGCTAACAGCCTCAAAACTATTTTCACGCTCTGATTTGTTCCCCATGCAGAGGTGATTCGGTGGCTATCGGTTATCTTCGCTATACGCGATATACCAGGCCAATGGGGCACCGAGCGAAGCGTTCCCCATTTAAAGTCAACGTTTGACTTTCGACCGTAGTGTGTTGTTTCGCGTGTGTATTCAAAGACGAACGTGACGTTTTTTCAATGATGGAAGTTAATTGCGTGCAAAATCTTTTAAAAAACCCGCTATCATTTGAGGAAAAACTTTTAATTAAGAAGAAAGGAAGGCCTATTCCTGATCTTCAGATAAACTACAGTTCGACAAGTGAAACCCGAACGTACAATAGAAAATTCAACAAGAATATCTATGAAAAATACGATTTGATGTGCGGATGTTCAATAACAAATAAACTGTTTTGTTTTATGTGCTTAATTTTTAAGAAAGAGGTTAGTGCGTGGAATAAACAAGGGGTGAATGATTTAAAATACACTGCAGAGAGGGCAAAGAAACACAAATCTTCCGTTTCTCACATGAATGCGTGCATGGATATTAGTGTTTTCTGTAAAGTGGACATCCGTGAACAACTAGAGGGTGCTTATTTGCTACATAAAATTAAGTACAACGAAGACGTGGAAAAAAATCGTCATATTTTGCGCCGGTTAATTATGTGTATTAAATTTTGCGGCGCCTTTGAACTAGCGTTGCGAGAAAACATTAACGTCAGACAATCCAGGAATTTATTTAGGGTTAATCAACTTTGCTGCCGAATTAGAAGCTGTGCTTGCAATACATATGAAAGGTTCACAAATGTTTAAAGGCGTCTCAAAAACTATTCAGAACGAATTGCAATCTTGCAAATTTACAAGCAGGAAATATTAAAAGAATGTAATCTGCAAATTTCATTGCTTTGGAGGCCGATGAAACTACAGACACTTCTACATGTTTAATGGACAAATTTTTGAACGCTTTTGGTCTTTGGTATAGGCATGCATTTCCACAAAAATATTTTGATGAAACTGTGAAATCTTATCCTATGTTGGACAGTGTAACATTGAAAAGTGAACTTTCAGCAATTTATGAGCGCGATGACATGTGTGACGTAGGTGGTTTTTTGCCACTTTTAGTGTTCATAGCAGACAACAACTTAAAAAAGTTTTTGACGGAAACATACAAACTGTTGGATATTATTTGTACAACGCCCATGTCGACAGCAGAATGTGAACGATGTTTTTCCACCCTCAAACGCATTAAAACTTTTCTGAGAAGCACAATGTCAGAAGATCGACTGAAAGCATTGGTGGTCCTATCAATAGAAAAGAAGTTCGTCCAGTCTATCCCGGATTTTGACAACAAAGTCATAGACGTCTTTTCCAGCATGAAAAATAGGAGAATGGATTTTATGTACAAAAAATAGGTAAGTTTTTTCTTGTGCCCACCCTCTTTCTTAACTCACGAGCCGCCACTGCAAATACGAAACATACGTTGTTATACCAAGCTGCCCAACGTTACGAAAACATTGTAAAACATAATAACACCAACAACTTGTTACTCCTAAATGGAAATTGGTTACGAAATGTTTTCCAAAATGCACTTCTTAAACAAACGTTGTATATGGAGCAGCACTCCATACAATTTATTAGCAATGCACACACCCATAGATGAACATTTTCTTAATTTTGGATCCGAGCCATTTTCACAATTGCTTTAGTACACGCTGTATTGTAGCTTTTGTAGGAGGGTCTTTTTCGCACCGGGACGGGCGGTGGAAACTTTTACACAGTAAATATAATAAATAACTAAACACTCACCGCTAGGGTCCCGAAATTGGTTGTTATTCATCAAGACCAAATTCTCGGAAACTCAGAATTTAGCAGCTTCAGACATGTACGCGGTGCACTCATAAAGTAAACACACAAACAGTCACAACCCCATTTCAGCACAAACCAGAAAAGCGTGGAACACACAAGCGATAATACATTACTACATTAGCATTGCAACGTCTACGTTTCTACTTACAGCGGGTCGGGTGTTCCCCGTAGAATGCCGCGTCACATCTAGTAGCTCCCCTTTGGCGCCGTGACAGGACCGTCTCTAGTAATTCTTGTTCAGGGTAGGGTGTCCTTGACAGGACCGTCTTCAGTAGATCTTGACTGATGTACCTAACCTGTAACGGGTACCGGGTAACCGAATGTTACCACCGGTCAATGGGTTCAGTTCCCCCATGTCATTGTGATCACCAACCAACCTCCGCCGGCCGCCGTACGTGCATCACAAGGAAAAGAGTGAGAGACAGGCTCTCCACGGGACACTCTGCAAAGTACAATGCAGAAGTCACTGGCTGGTTAACCAGGTCGAGGTCAAGCCGAGTGTTTAGGCGCAATTACCGATTCTCCTTAAAACGGAATCCTGCTCGGGTACACAACCCCCAGGAACCTTGGAGAGCTCATTGGCTCCTCAAGCATAGTACCAGAGGCGTCAATCATAAGAACACAATAATCACAATTACTAACAGTACTATCTCAACAGTACACAATAAGCAAAAGCATTATCAACAGCTTCAATCAACAACTACTCATCTCGCTCAATCCCACTACATTACAGGTAGCCAATACATAGGTATGCATCACTTCAGTGCATTTATCAACTAAGCAACACGCATATACTGTTAGTTCACTTATACCGAATGCGCAAACTCCGAACCCGTCTGAGAAGCCACCACTTCGGCCGCTTCGGACCCACTGCCCTAATTTTCCTAAATCTTACCTAAAAACGGGTCTCTGGTTTTGGAAAGGCATAACCATGAACATAATTTATTACACAAGGGGGCTAGTAACCACAATGTTTAGAAAACAGCTTTATTGACAACTATACGAGCATACAATAAATGTGAAAGAATTTATCTAAAAATATTATTCCTACATTTTTAAGAATCATTATTGTATATTGGTCCAATATTCGGAACATGCCTGCGTTAACTTTTCCTCGGTGGTGCAGTGGCTAGCGCACTTGCCTATAGATTCAAGGGACTCGCGTTCGACCTTGGCTGAGGTCGGTGGAATTTTCATGGTGGCGAAGAATCTGAAAGATATAGAGGTTCCCACTTAATAGCGGGCTACAGGATTGAATAGAATAGAACGACAAACTTTCTCTCACTTTCTACAGGGACCGGCAGAAAAACGGGACGGTTTTGAAATGGTTTTAAAAATTACGAAATTACAACAACATACATTTATATTATGAAAAATGAGAGAAAAAGAATTGCCATTTACTAAAATATATCTTTAATTACTTTATTTGAAAATTATGTCTGATAATTGACGACCACCATTTCTGACACAGTGCTGCAGCCGTGTTCGGAAATTTCTCATCGCCCTCAGTACCATGTCGTTTGGTATGGCTCGTATTTCATTACGAATTGCTAATTTTAACTCTTGAATGGTACGTGGTCTTCTCACGTAAACTTTCGACTTCAGATATCCCCAGAGGAAATAATTGCACACCGTGAGGTCTGGTGAGGGCGGAGGCCAAGCGAGGCCTCCATTTCTGGAAATGACACGTCCCGGAAATATTTCTTGAACCACGGCCATTGACGCTCTCGCCGTATGTGCAGTAGCACCATCTTGTTGGAACCATATGTTTGCAGGATTGATTCCATTCCGAGCCAACTCTGGTGCGAGGAAGTTATTCAGCATTTGCACATAACGAGCTGAATTAACAGAAACAGCGTGTCCGTCCTCTTCATAAAAATATGGACCTATTACTCCGAAATTTGCTACAGCGCACCAGACCGTCACGCGTTCACAATGAAGTGGTGTTTCGTTAAGTTCACGAGGATTATCCGCCGACCAATATCGAAAATTTTGCCGGTTTACATACCCAGAGAGATGAAAATGGGCTTCATCGGACATTAGAACGATACTGTTATCATTAAGAATGTTCAGAATTGACTGGGCACACTCGCTTCGCATTTGGTAGTCACGTTCACTAAGTTCTGGGACTGTCACGATTTTATATGGGTGAAAATGGAGGTCCAGGTGAAGCATCCTTCGAGCACTACGGTCTGATATGTTCAGAGCAGCAGCGTGTTGGCCTGTCGCAAAGCCTGGACATTTTCCGTAGTACGAACAGATCGTGGGCAGCCAGGAGGTTTCTTCTTCGCAGCCAAAGATGTTTGCCTAAAATTTCTGACCCAGCGCATTATTGCATTTCGGCTGGGTGTAGCACCATGACGACCGATATTAAACTGTCTTCGGAACAATCGCTGAGTATTGACTACAGAATCACCAGTTTTAAAGTAGGTTTCTACTGCGAAAGCACGGTGGCTTGGGTTCCACTGCTGCATTTTAGCTGTCACTAAATTAAATGGCGTTGATTGAAGCAACCAATTGTCTTTTTCTACGCCGCCTACCTCAAATAGGAAAAACGTAAAAACCATTTCAAAACCGTCCGGGTTTTCTGCCGGTCCCTGTATTACAAATTTTAAATACGCCCCAAGTATTTCGCCTATCCACGAGTTACCGAAACAGACTATGAAGTTACCTAAGTAAAAGAAAGATGAGGATATACTCGTTTACCTCTTTACAACCGGTCTAGGTTTCGTTTTTAGACCGGTTACAGCCAGGTAAACGAGCATATCTGCATCTTTATTTTAGTTAGGTAACTTCATCTTCTGTTTCGGTAACATATAAGTAATGTAACAGCAAGAGAGGTATACAGTATTTTTGTTGTCCTATTCTATTTAATCCTGTAGCTAGCTATTAACTGTGGAACAATTATATATAGAATTCATAGTTGGGGTGTACCGGGTGGGCAAATTTCGATGTTTTCATAAAGAATCTATAACTATAAGAAATATGGAAAAATTGCCCCCCCCCGCCATTCTCCATCTCTTTTTTCGAAACAAACTCAATGCTTTAATCCAAAATTGATGATCATCTTTTGTTTTTGAATTACTCGCGAAAATTCGATTTTTCTACTTTTCATTTTATCGCTGTATCTTGCTGTCCAACTCGGGATGTCGTGCAGACTAGACGTGCCTCGCCGCGTCTCGCTAAACAGTTTAAAAACTAACGGCAAATAAGTTTATTTATTTATTTAGTGGATCTTTAGAGCAAATACCCCCGTTTAGTGCGTGATTAAATTAAAATAAAGTGTTAGTTGTGTTTACTTTGCCCAGCGGGTCAGCAAAACGGCGATCGGATACTTAGCGGCGAACCGATCAAACAGCGGAGGACAGCATGGACGAGGGAGGACGAAATAGAAATAGATAGAGAAAGATAAGTAATCTTATAGTCTGGTATTGCAGTAGTACTAGTAATAAATGTATATGTGTATATATGTATAGATGTATATACAGGGTGTTAGGGAAGTCGACCGAAATATTTCTAGGGTAGAATTAGGGCGCAAAATGAAGTCGAATATTCCTTTGCCATTTTTGGCCCAGATACATAGTTTTTCCATAAATCCGTGTTAAAATTGGTGCCGCAAATTTTTTGAACTGCTGGATAAATCTCTATAATGCGTTGTGTTTTGAAATCTAGCATGTTACTTGCAATACTTTTTTAATATGTCAGTTATTGTTATTTGTTAAAAATTTGACGTTTTCAGTAGAATAATCTGTCAATAATTTTTCGGTGTATTTATTCAACGGAACTGGTAGTTTTTACTTCTGCAGAATATAGCGATATGCTTCTTGTGTATGGGGAATGTGGTGGCAATGCAATTGCTGCAGTTCCGCGTTATGCAGAGCGCTTTCCACAACGTCGAATACCACATCGAGAAACATTCACAGCGGTGACACAAAGGGTTACAGAGACAGGATCCGTCTTTCCTAGACCACACGAAGCAGGGAGAGAAAGACAGGTGCATGTCTTGGACGCGGAAATAGAGATTCTCAATCGTGTTGAAAATGATGCGTCAGTTAGCACACACGAAATAGCACGAGAAGTAGGTGTAAGCCATTGGACCGTCTGGACAACTTTACATGAGAACCTTCTTTATCCATACCACGTGCAACGGGTTCAAAGCTTAGAAGAATATGGCTATGTCCCTAGGATTAATTTCTGCCGGTGGCTTTTGCAGCAGACTGAACAACATCCAGAATTTCTTTCCAAACTCCTTATGACAGACGAGTGTTGTTTTACCAGGGATGGTATACTCAATTATCATAACACTCATGTCTGGGCGGATGAAAATCCACATGAAGTTCGTCAGAAAATTTTTCAGCGTCGTTTTTCTATTAACGTTTGGGCAGGAATTAATGGGGATTTTCTAATTGGTCCTTTCGTGTTACCCGCTCGACTAAACGGTGCACACTATTTGCAGTTTTTAAAGGACTATCTACCCAATCTGCTAGAAAATGTCCCACTGGGCACACGCCAAAATATGTGGTTCATGCACGAGGGTGCTCCAGCTCACTTTAGTCGGGATGTTCGTGACCACTTGGACATAAAACTCCCAAATAGATGGATTGGCAGAAATGGACCTACTGCTTGGCCGGCCCGAACACCTGATTTGAATAGTTGCAATTTTTTTCTGTGGGAACACATGAAAGCTGTTGTGTATCGTGCACCTGTAAGAAATTCTTGTCAGGGTAAGAGAGTCCTTTACGTGCAGAGCTAGAGCTTGTATCAGGGCAGCCGGCGCCCACTTTGAGCAATTTATTTAATGTTCATTTTTGTATTGATTAAATTTTATTTACTGTTTATTTGTTTACATGTTTCTTAAAAAATAAAGTTTTCAAACATTGATAGTGTTGCTTGTGGTGTTAATGGGAAATGTAAACAAATCTAGCAAAAAAAACAGATCGATCAATTTTTTCATATTCCTTCTTACATACTAGATTAAAAAACCGTGCATTATCAAAGTTTAATTTCAGCAGTCTAAAAAATTGTTGGCACCAATTTTAACAGTGATTTAGGAGGAAACCATCCATTTAAGCCAAAAATGGCAAAGGAATATTTGACTTCATTTGGGCCACTGATTCATCCCTAGAAATTTTTCGATCGACTTCCCTAACACCCTGTATAATTAAATCGAACAGGGGATGTAGTAACAATGTAGTGCATGAAAGCGCAGGAAGGTTAGTATAAGGGGACATGCCTCAAGGGTCGGCTCAGGTAAAAAAACCCTTGCGGACCGGGCCGCAAAAACCTCGTCTCAACTAACACCGAACGCTTGGGATGAGATCATAAATTTCAATCGAGGGTGACACAATCCGACAACCGCCAAAAATTTCCAAGAAAGCAAAGGGCACGTTTAGTGAATGGGTCGATTTAGGTCGCATGCCGGATAATAAAATTTGACTTTTGTTATTTTCGTAGGGAGGGGCAGTTAATACGCAGAAACGTAGTAAACACGTCAATTTTTATCTCCTGCAATTAAGTAAAATTTGATTTTGGATTATCACTGCGTGTAAAAATACAACGTACCAGGTGAATCAGATAGACGTCATAAATTCGCACTGTTGTAGGAAATTGTAATCTTTTAACGTAATAAATGAATTGTAAACGTTACTCTCATTTAATCTAATTATACTTGTAACGTAATAAATGAATTGTAAACGTTACTATCATTTAATCTAATTATACTTACTGAATTTTATTGTGCGGTATTTTAAATCTTAAACTTAAATTTAACTCAGAGACCGCAAATTAGGCAAATTAGGTAGGTCCGATATCTAACATTACGGGATGCGGTCAAGCACAACGAGTAACATCAGAAGGTAGGAAGATACACACGGAAGACACACGTTACAAAACATTTTACATGTAAAAAAGACTACTAGGATTTGTATTAAGTTTTGGATGTTTTGGAACAAGGTCGCTAGTATTTGGATTACATTATTTATATGATGGGAGTTGGATATGTATGTGATGTATTGGACGGCTCACTGCATCGGGAAGTGACTGCGGGGCGCATGGTCTAAGAGGACCGGCCAGCCAGCCTCTACAGCAAGCTTAAGTCATGCAGCCGGAGGAAAAGAAGATCGGAGGACCGTATTCTACGTGGAAGACGTCATTGGAGAGGGACATACAGGGCACCGGCATGCCTACAGAGACATGGGAGGAATGGGCGCGAAGAGGAGAGGATGTCCGACGAGAGGTAAGCCGAGTATACGGGACGGCTAGGGAAACGCTGAACGTTCAATCCCGAAGCAAACGGCCAACGCAATGGAAACCGACTGGAAATCCGGGCGGTAAATCTCCAGTAGTTAGTTAGTCATTAGGCACCTAGGATAGAAGCACTCTGTTCACATTCCACATTAACTAGATAAGACCTCCGAACACTGTAAATCTCGATCCCCAGGCTATTAGGCTCAGAAGTCTCATAGCATAAAGGGCAGTTTAACTCAGTCAAGGAGTACCTCTTAAGAAGCTATTACTTCCTAGGAAACTAAGATAGGTGCACTATGTAACCTTAGAAGACGAGATAAATGTGAAATCAGAACATTGTGAAACTTTGCTATCAAAATTAGTACGTTCAACTGCTTAAGAGCATAACGGTCTCGGCTACGTAAACAACACCCATTGATGCGTAGTTTACTAACTATCCGGTGTTGCAGCAGCGGTGTCTTGCGGTATGCATTGCAGACATGCTAACGTTGCGCAATGCCCCACCCGATCCCACCCTATCCCGTAAATTCCTACCCACCTTACTGGCATGGGGTGGGCCTGGCGTATCCAGGATTGACCCTCGAATCGGCTCCATGTCAGATGATGATGATGATGATGATGATTTTCATTTTATCGCTGTATCTTGCTTATTTATGAAAATAGACTAACAGAATTTTAACGGCCTTCAGGCACTTTTTTTGGTAAGAATACAGTGGCGTAGTTAATTATTAAAAAGTTCTTTGAAATTCGAGTTATGACATAAAGCTGTATTTTATATATGGAACTGATAATTGCCTACGGCATCATGTAAAAGAGAATTTTTTCCCATTCCAGTGATTTACGAATATAGGATGTCCCAAAAAATATCGGCAATATTCAAGGATGAATTCTAGAACTGATTTAGAGTCGAAAAGTCCATATAAACATACGACCTAAACGTAACCGTTAGCGAGTTATTGTTTATTTCATAATTTATGTGGCTTAAATTTTAGTTCAACGGATTTCTGAATTACTGGTCTTGTTGCCTTGATCGCGTCTATTGTTTGGTAACATTTGAACATCGTTTTTAACAAATTATTGTTTGTAAGGTGTAAGTTTATTACTGTGATACTGAAGTTATTGGCTTCTTCTTTGTATCCTTCTTGCCATATTTAGACCAAATATAGTTAAAAATCCTAATAAAGTTATGCCCTAAAACGCCAATACCTTCATACAATTATGAGGACAACGAACAAGCAACACGAAACAGAGAAATCAAAGGCTAGGCACCAAATCAACCCAAACAAAATCAACGAAGATGGCAAACACTAATTGAATATGACCTTCACTTGGTTTCAACAACTTATTTTTCAAGTTTAAAGTGTAAAATTGTTTTAAGTTTTATCTTGATAAGTTAATTTTCTAATAGATTATCTAAATTCCAATTCATATAACCCAGCAATATGTATATTCAAATAATGTGGGGTCGCTTTATTTATTTTCTATGCATTATAGCATAAACTCCCAAGTTTCTAAGTAATGTTTCTGACAGTCGCATTTTGGCTTAGGAATTTATGAAGAAAACCTGAATAGCCATCGCTATTATGAAATTTTAAACCAACCTGTAATCGGGGAATTTTTAGATGCATTGCCGCTGAATGAGACAGGAAATATATTTTTTCGACAAGATGGTGCACCACCTCAAAATACTAGAATCATCTCCGAATTGTTGACCGTTAATTTTGGAGACAACTGGATAGGGACCAACAAACCAGTAAA
>JABXWE010037288.1:0-28745 GCA_014611495.1 Limonius californicus
AAATAATTAATAAACAAATTCCTTCTAAATAACAAACTTCTTCTAAACTTCCTTTATATAAAATACAAATTCATTATAATAATAATACCGTAGTGAAACATAAATCAAAGTTGTTACACACATTTACAAAAACGTAAATACAAAAGTAATAACAAATTTTATATTCCAGGGCTCTTAAACTGCCCAGAGCAACCCAAAACATTGTCTACTTCGCACATAGACATCTATGTTCTCGTTCCATAAGGAATATGCACCTACACATCACTTTGTTCACTAACAAACCACATCGTAGTATTCTCCGATGATCGTACAAGACCTTTTACTCTAATCAGGTATACATTTATCATAAATAATAATCATAGTAACTTCTCAAATAACATTCTTTACATGATCATCAAGTTAATTATATTCAATTTAAGGTAAAATCAGAATTCCTACCATCAAAATAGTATCCTTTTACATATCAGTAAGGCATTACGAAGCCAAAAATCACACCACACAAGTGTAACGAAGTAAAATCAACATAGTATAAGTATAGTTTAGAATAATAATATAAATATAGGGTAAATAACATGGCATTTTATATCTATCTAGATAAGTAAGCTAATCTCTAATTTTGTTTACGTTATCGCCTGTTGGAGTCTACTGAGGTTATGCATAACCCCAGCAATATACATGTCATTGACTATAATGAAATACAAAGTTAAAATAATATTAATTTATAGTAAAATATGTTTAGAATGGATAATTTTTCACTATTCTCCTTGCAAAATAAATAGTTCTGCAGTCCATTATAATCGACTACAACTCTTCTTTTTCTTAAGGCTGCCTGTTTCACGAAAAAATATACAACATGCCAAATATAAACTGCATCTTAATAATCGACGCACGTTGTTTACGAAATGACTTAGCAATATAATATAGTTTCGTAATAAGTCATAGCTAACTAGACTAGTTTTTTTAACACCATTTATCAATGCATTCATGCGTCCATCATTTATCATTTTAGTTAAAATTTCACTCACATTATTCCATGTAATTTCGAAACAAGAAGGAAATTTAGTGGAGTTAATAATTACCAAGTAAAGACTTTAGTGCTTATGTAATCCCAAGCGGCTCTTTTATATCAAGTCTTGTTTTGCTCTTGTCTTCTCCGGAGCCCCAAAGCCTTTGTCATAGAAAAGCCTTCACCCCTGCCTGATCTCTACACTATATAAATTATTATTTACTACCCATAAAGCGATGATTTATGTTAGTGTTAAGTAGATATCTACTTTTTAGGACACATCCTTAAAAAGCGGATCCTCTTCTATAATAATAACAGCGCTCCAGCGAAAATATTTGATTAAAAAATCTAACAAGGAAATAGAAAGTGATATTGCACAACTTTTCAGTTTATAAGTATGTTGATTTTTCAGTTTAGTAGGAAATAAACTTACAGTTAACACTTAAGATATTTAAGAGAAGGTATAATAGCTGGGCGTGGAATCGAGCCAACTTTTGTATTGTAGTGATACACATTTTATCGCATGTTGGAAGTTGTCCAAGTCAAATACTGGAAATAATCTGAAATTACCTCTGTAAAGATTGTTTTCTTAAATTTGTGGCCTTCAGTGGGGAATATATTAGGTTTTCTACAGGGCTGACGATTTGACGTGTTTTGTGAGAAACTAGAAGTAGATTTACTTTTGAACTTGATCAAACATTTAAAGAGGGTGTGACACTGACCTTTTCAACAATAATGCTCTGGTGTGATCATAGAATACAAATTTGAGGATTATTTCTCTTTCAAGTATGTTTTGTCAGACCTATCATGTTTTTCTACGATTTCATGGGGTGTGTTTGCTAATGCTTTTGACCTAAATTTGTTGTCTATATTTAGGATGTGATACAGTGGTGTTAAAAACCCAACCCCATAATTGTTTTTGAACTTCAACACACATAATTCGCATAATTTTCCTAACTACCTCTAAGTATTTGGTTGTGATTACTACATTACTAATGTATTATGTAATAGTTCATTATCTTCTCAAAATTCTACAGAAAGATTTAAAATGTCAGCTGAAATATCATTATAGTAGAACAAATAAAATTATCTCTCCTAAAGCTGCAATAACAAAATATAGTTAGTCTTCAGTTATTAGAAATTAATTGAATTTACAAAAATTGCCCACAAATTGCATAGTGGACGATCAAGGGAAACCCCAGTTCGAATAAACAATACATTTTCACCGTAAGAGGAAGACTGCAGCTTTGGACTTAGATGATGTAGAGTACGAAACAATTCTCTGCTATTCGTAAAGCAAAGCCGTTACAGTTTGGTATGAGAGAAAATCGAAAATGTATCAAAGAACAGTGGTGCAAGGTGTTATTTAATGAGGAATCAGCTTTTAATATCAATAAGCGTGCTCGCAATACAATATTAGAACGGTTTCTGAGGAAGAACGTTCATCAAAGCGTTCTTCCAACAATTAAGCATCCAACAACTGTTATGGAATGGGATTGAATGACTGCTTAATGTAAGGAGTTGGTCAACTATATATCTTCTCTAGAATGACGAACAGCACAAAATACTTCAAAATACAGCAGGATAAATTGATACCTAGTTGCACACACATGTTTGCGAAGAGAGGTTTATATTCCAGAAGGATAATGTTCAATTCCGTACAGTAAAACTGGTTAAACCGTTGCTGGTGACCGAGAAAATCCATAGGATAGAAAAAGAAGGGTTGACCAATCAAATATTGAAATAAGTTTAAATTTATAATATTGGTATTTATTCTCTATATTCATTTTTGTATAATTTTCCCTGCTTCATTAAAGTTTTTTTTATTTTTCTAACACAAGTATATACACAAATATACACATAGAGAACCGAGCAAGAAGCCAGAAGATGAGAAGGAACATGCGAGGGACGCTAGAGTGAGAAGAGGGCCAGAGAGATAAACTGTAACCTGATGACTATGGTGACAGGACTAAATATTAAAAAATATGACTGCAGCGGAAAGAAAAGTGAAGATAAAAGAGTGATAGACAGGATAAAAATTCAAAAACTCAGAGAAGAAAATTGTCAATAAAAATATCAATATTCATCAAAAAGGAAGGCGTAGATAGAAAGTAGGGACAAGAGTCTAAAAGAATTGTGCGATAATTTTAAGAGAATAATGTTTACAGCGGCCGCAACAATATGTGGACAGAATTAATAAAAGAGGAACAACAAACGAACAGCCTCTTGGTCAAAGGTAATGGAAGTAGAAATAAGTCAAAAGAAGAGAATTTGGAAGAAATATACGAGCACGCAGTCTAGGTAAGATCTGGAAACGTACAAACAACAATGAAATATAGCAATAAATAGTTGAAAATACAAATATGACTGTATGGAAAAATTTTAAACAGAAGTTCGAGGAGAACTGTGGTAACAATCAGAAGCTAGTTTTGGAAGTATTAAAGAACCTGAGAAAAGAGAAAAAGAACCCGCTGGTGCAATTTGAAGATAAATAAGGAAAGATTCTAACGGAAACAAAAACGTATTGGAAACATGGGACAGCATTTCATGGAACTTTTAAAGGGAGCTGAACCAGGAATACCCAAAGCAAACAAAAACGCAGAAAATAAAGAAAGAGATGAAATAGTGACGGTACAATTAGATGATACAATAACTGAAAATGAAATACGAACAGCAATTAAAATAGAGCTAGGAAAAGCCTGTGGACATAGATCGCCCGGGAAATGATTGGGTATATGGGGACTGATTGACGACTGGGAAGTGACGGTGATCTTACTTATTTCAAAAAGGGAGACAACAGGCAGTGTGAGAATCATATAGGAATATCGCTATTCAGCGTCCTAAGGAAAATATACGACCGAATCTTCGATGACAGATTAAAAAACTAAAGAGAACATCTATTGGAAGAGACACAGTGCGGGTTTAGGCCTAGTCGCGGTACTAGTGAGTTGATATTTAGTGCGCGTCGGGTGTCACAGAAAATTATAGAATATGGCCAAAGATTTTTCCTGCTGTTTTGTAGATCTGGCGAAGGCATTTGATCGAATAAAAAGAGAAGAAATATGGAAAGTTCTTAAAAACCGAAAATCAGATAACAGCTTAATACGAAGCTATGTATAAGACGTGCAAGAATTACATTAGAACAAATAACCATAAGTCGCAGGAGTTTGAGACAGAATTGGGTTGGGCGTCAGACAAGGTGGCACACTGTGCCCCCTTCTATTTCTTCTAATATTCGATGATGTGATAAAGTAAGTTAAGACAGAAGTGAGAAAGTGTTAAATTTGATATTCCGGAATGGAGCCAATTTCCTAGATAGAATTAACCTACGGGGATGACATGCATGTAATAGCCAAAATGGAAATAGACATGCAACATAATTTAGAGATTTGGGATGAGGCACTTACGGACAGAAACATGCATAGAAAACCAAACCGATGCTAGTAGCAAGAGAGCAGGAAGAAATTCAAATAGAACTGAGGGGCATGTTATTCGAGCAGGTGGTATCTAGGGATAATTATAAGTGCAGATGGAACGATGAAAGAAGAAATTAATATCCGAATAAAGGCTACCAATAAGCTGTCTTCTCTTCTCTTTGTACCGTCTCTAGCAGAGGTTGGCGATCACTATAGCAAATTCGTCTCTATTTTCAACCGTTGTAAAGAACTATTGGACGTTCATGCTAGTCCATTGCCGTATATTCCTCAGCCATAATGTGTTTCTTCTCCCTATACCTCGTCGTCCTTTTATATTCCATTTCATGATTAGTTGAGGAACGTTATATTTATTATTACGTATGTGGCGTAGATAAGCTGTTTTTCGTTGTTTTATTGTTCTTATTAATTTTTATTGTTTATTCATTCTTCTTAGTACTTCTTCATTTGTTGTGTGTGATGTCCGTGATATGTTTAAGAGTCTTCGGTATAACCACATTTCAAAAGCATTTAGTTTGTTTATCATTGTAGCGTTTAAAGTCCATGCTTCGACCCCGTATAGAACTAAGGGTAGTATGTAACATTTTACCATTCTCCAGCGAAGTTGTAGGTTTAAGTTTATATTGCATAATAATAGCTTCATTTTTATAAATGCATATCTGACTTTCGATTTTAGTTTTTATATCTATTTAAATCAAGTTCGTTTATCGAGTATCCGAGCTAAGCTGTATTACGCAATAAATAAGGGTTTTATTTACAAAAATCAATTTTCAAAAAAGGGTGTCTGTAGGGCAGTATGCATACACACTCTTATACGAGGGCAGCCTTTTAAGTTTTGCAAACGACCACTAGGCGCTATTAAGATGTGTCATTACTATTTTCGTAAAATTTTACTTTTATTATTGTAAAAACAGTGGCAGCTTAGATATTGACCGAGTAGTTTGATTACAGTGAGCGTTTGAAAATAGCAATTTTGTGAAAAAATGGGCATTTCACGTAAAGGTTTACGTTGGATGATTTTTTACGACTTTAGTAAAGGTCTAACTCAACAACAATGCATAGAATCGCTTCGTTCAACTTTCGGTAATGAAGCACCATCAGAAAAGACTGTTTACAATTGGTTTGTAGAATTTCGTCGTGGTCGTACGTCCGTCAGTGATGAATTTCGTGAAGGTTGACCAAAATCGGTTGTTATTCCAAAAAACATCGATGGTATGCGCAACGTGATTGAAGAAGATCGGCATGTAACTTACAGTGAGATAAAGGCATTCTTAGTCATATCGAAGACTGCAGTACATTCGATTTTGCATGAACATTTAGCTGTGAAAACGATCTGTTCCCAATGGATTCCGCATAATTTGTCCGAAGCTCAAAAAATGGTTGGTGTTAATTGGTCTAAGTAAATGCTCAAAAAATTCGACCGAGGAACTGCAAAATCAGTATACAGCATCGTAACAGGTGACGAAACTTGGATATATTCGTATGAACCGGAAACTAAGCAACAATCCACTGTTTGACTGTTCCAAGATGAACCGAATCCCACAAAAGTTGTTCGTTCATGATGCACTTCCAAGAAAATGATTCGCTTGTTTATTCGGTTGTACTGGACATGTCACAACCAGTCCTTTATAGCACCGAAGAACAGTTAACGCTGAATGGTATACAACAATTTGTTTGCCAGAAGTCATCGACGAAATCAGGAAAAACCACCGAAAACGTCGCATCATTCTTCATCATGGCAATGCCAGCTCTTATACAGCACATCAAACAACTGATTATTTGAATGAGGAAAACATCGAATTAATGTCTCATTACCCGTATTCACCTGATTTATAGCCTAACGACAGAGTGGAAGGAATGTTTCTAGAATTGGTTTGAACGCATCCGAAAGCATATAAATCTTAAAGGCGAATATTTTGAAAAGCAATAAAATAGTTTGTTCTAAAAAAATTTTTTTCTTTCCTACTTTTTGTGAAAACTTAAAAGGCTGCCCTCGCATATAGCTGCGAAACATGGGTGATGAATAAAACAAACAATAAATCGGCCACAAGAAATAAAAATGAAATTTCTTAGAAGAAGCTAAGAGTGAGAAGGGCAGACCAGATAAGAATTAACGCATAAGGCAAGATTTAGAATAACGCTTGGGCAGTAGCAAAAAGACCCACGTGAAGGCCCAGCATCAGCAGGAACAAAGAGATAAGCAAGAAGAAGCAAGAGAATCTCACTGGTACGCGGCCAGTGAAATACAGTAGAACCTGCAAAAGTGACCACCTCTATATTATGACCATCTGGTTAAAGTGACCAGTTTTTCCCGGTCCCTGCCAAAATCCTATATTTTTAATGTACCTTATTTCCTATATAGTGACCACCCGCCTATTGTGACCAGTGACCAGTACCAACAAATACATCCATTTCAAATCTATCTCCTTAATGTGACCAGCTCAACTACCTTTCCAAAATTCCAAGTAGGATATTGCAATTAGTATACAATAAACCACCTGCAACATCTGCTTATCATTTTAAGTTGTAAATCCTATACATACAATAGAGCACTTAAAGAAATTCTTTCTTGTTGAAACCTGGCATTCCTCAATACTATTAAAATGCAGGATTTTACGTCATTGGTACTATGGGGCTAGGATCTTATTGAAGGTCCGAGCACAATATTCGAATCAGAAGACAAAATTTGAGAGCAAGATTAATGGAATTATGTAACTATGTAAACAAAATAAAAATGAAAAACCTTAACAGCCCCACTAACTAAATGAACGAGCACTACAGTACATTACAATCCTAATGATGGGTTTTCTGAAAAATGATTGTAACGATTCACTCCTGGGGTAGCTTTAGCTAACGATTAGAATGTTATGAACGTTATTCCTTGCATACGTATTTAAAGGTTACTTCAGTCAGAAATCATTCTGTTTTTAAATTTACTTTCTGCGGGTAAAGTGCTAAAAAGGCCAAGAACATTCATCTTGAAGAAGATCAAAGAACTTTGGAAAGTTTTTTTAAACAATAGTTTATTTGTCTGAGATGTAGCAGTAGTAGCACCTACGTCTGTTCATACGTATGTATGTACATATTTATGTCAACACGTTTATGTAATTTAGTAGATATATGTATCACCATCTATAAGTTTATCGTTTTATTATATATAGGAATTTAATTTTCTATAAACTGACCACCTGCTTAAAGTGATCATTTTGTACCAGTCCCTTGGATGGTCACTTTAGACAGGTTCTACTGTAGTTGGGGGCAGGGAAAGGTGAAGAACATTCACGAAATTTCAACCCAAACCCCTACCTCTACACCAGGAATGATATAAGAGGTCATTGGATTAAGTAAGGAAGTAAGTAAGGTTAAAGTTTTTCTAACTGTATTTCAAATGAATTTTATTTGTGGTTGTGTTTTTTTAAGGAATAAAGTACCTAATTGACATAAATTGAGTACAAACTTCAATTGTTCCTCATTTTTAAAGTGATGTAGGACTTTTCAACGTTCCTCTAAATGTAAACTAACATTCCGATTCTTTATATTTATCCTCCGATATAAATTAAAAGGATGCTAATCCTGACAATGGATTTAATACATTGATGGATAAACATTATGTAAGTATGTCTTGCAACATTCTTGTAAACCTAAATCTGTCCCGGCCAATATTGGGTTGTCCGTGAATGCGGTAATACAAAAGGTTAAATATGAATAATGACAGATAAAATGCTAATTTTCTTAAACTTGCATTGTTATTAAGTATTTGTTCCAGATTATATTATGAAAATTGTGAAAGTGAAACTTTCAAGCAACACTATTATTGCTTACCGAACCTCAATGATTTAGAACAGAAGTAGGAACAAGAGAAAAACTAAATTAAGCAGATAAATCGATAAGATATTGCTGAATCTATTATCTGTTCGCCATTATTTTGTGTCCCCAGCAACGGAGATTTATTTTTATGAGGTTGTACATTCGGAGCTACTACTATCTAATACTCTAACTTTTTCTATAACACTGAAACTGGCCGAGGGCATTGTCAACTGTACTAGTTTTTGAAGATTTGATTGGTGCGATTAATATAAAATTCCGCGAATAATTACGCGTAGCTAACCTGACCTTTACAAAATCATACTTAACCGTACAAATGTGTTAGTTTTTCCTCATGTGGCTTAAAAGAATGATAAATTATAGCAGTATCGCGAAAAAACTTTTGACAGTTTTGCAAATACTGCAGTGATAGCAAACGTAAATGAAAAAAATTGTTAGAAGCTTTGTCATGCTGTAGCTCACAGTATATCCAATTACCAAAGGTGTATTCAGGCAAGGATTAATATTTCTTCTATTCATAACAAATGTTTTTGGTCTGTGTGTATACTGTTATGAAAAATAGCGTACTAATACGTGTGATAAGTATAAGAAAGACTATTAACGACAATAAGTAAGTAAGTAAGTAAACAAAAAATTTAAATGTGTCTATAAATATTATTATGCGGGAAGTTTCCAAACTGTGTCAAATCTTTTAGTTTTCTATAATTTTTAATGGCACTCCAAAACAAACAAATAAATAATTTTTTTTCTGTAGTCGTTAGGTCCAAACTATTTAAGATGTATTGAGTGCGAGTTAAACTGCATAAGACATATACATATGTATATACAGATCGACAAGGGCGTATCAAGGGGTGGGTTTCCTTCCAAGGAAAAAAATTAAAATATAACAGAAAAAATATAAACTACAATTTTCTGAAAAATTGATTAATAGGTTGCCTCTTGGTACGTCAACATGTTGAAATAAACAAATTACGAAATAGAGGCCGTTGCGCCGTCTGTTAAGAGTCATAAAAACTACAACCTTTACGTGTATTATACACGTACAGGTTGTAGTTATGTAGTATGACTCCTCACAGATCGATGCATAGCTTTCTAGAATAATCTCGTCTCATTTCACGACGCATCAACAACGAGAATATTCCAGAAGCTATTTACCTTGTACATATATAAGAGCGCGCGCATTTCGGTTAGAGTCAGTGCAGTTAAGTTACATTCACACAAGGGTCATAGGTGTGTGCAATTTTTAGGACAGGAAAGTTTGTTGTTTCGTGCCATCTACTTTATTACAAATTATATAAAAATTGATATTAGAAAGTTTTTTGGTAAGAATGGTAAGTATTGTAACGTTTATTTGGGTATCTATGTTTGCATGTGTTATGCCGCGTCCACATCAACGTTTAGTAAAAGTTATATATTGTTTTTTTGCAGTGAATTTAAACCGAAAGAATAGTATCAGCACCAGCAGCAGCAACAGCGATGAGGGCAAGGAAGTACAATCACCCTCTGCTTCAGACACTGCGACTGCGAGGCTATCTTCTATAGTTCAAAACACAGTGTCACACAGTGAAAGTAAAACTGAAGACGCCGGACGACGACGGAAAACTGTCATGAAGATGATATTGGAAATACCGTCGTCCTGGCATCTTCTGGAAAATAACTGGGTACCTTCAAAGAACTACTGTTTTGCGGCAAATGCCAAACACCTCAAGAGGAAATTCAATCACCAGTGGCTGGACACATATTCACCGTGGTTAGCTTACTCAAGGCGACTCAAAGGTGGTTTCTGTAAATATTGTGTGTTGTTTCTGCCGTCAGCCAGTATGTTGAGGTGGTTGTGGTTCTTTCATCATCAGGCCTTTCACTAAGTACAAGGACATGTACGATTAATGCAAAGCACATGTACAGACCCATGGGCATAAGGCTGCAATGGAATTTGCAAAATCATCGCAAAAATTAATAGAAAAAAAATACTGTCCACAGTTGTTTCCTGCGTCATTGTTTTCGGCACACATGATTTGCCTCTCAGAGGTAAAAATCTAAAGATTATGTGGCAAATTTCAACCTGGTCTAGGTTGTGTGTGGGGCTCGGTTTCGACGGGTCGTCCGCCATGTCTGGGAAAGAAAGAGGTGTCCAGGCGACCTTGAGGCAAAAGTACAATAAAACCTTGTATTTTCATTGTTCCTCGCACACGATAAACCTTGACGTGAACGACTAAAACGATATCTTAGAAATTCGTAACTGCATTGGAACTATCAAGGAGATAATAATTCTTTTTCGCGAGTATGTTTTAGGACGCAGACTTATTGCGAACATTCCTAAATTGTGTGAGCCTAGATGGTCAGAGAAGTACAAGAGCATCCGTGTTTTTAAGGATCACTTCGTCGATATTGTTGAAGCATTAGAGACATTAGCTGAGGAGGGTAATGCAGCAACAAGAAAAAATGCATATCAAATGTAAGCAGCGGCGTGCAGATCTTCATTTGTTGTGTCAGTAGCATTAATTGCGAAGTATTCCTCTATACTGGAACCCGTAGCAAATACACTTCAATTGAAGGCACTTGACGTAGTTAAAGCTAACCAGCGCATTCGAATTATTCTCGTCATGTTAAGAGAGCATCGAGAAGATGCGGAGAACGTCACAGCTGACGTTTTGAAAGAAGCAGGCGACATTACAAAGCATTTGAATGTTGATATAACCGCCGCTCTCGTTGCTGGCCGACAAATATATAGAAGCAACCCTCTAGCCGGAAATCCATCCGAATTTTGGAGAAGGTCTCTAATAATTCCTTAGTTGGATTCCATCATATCATCTTTAGAAGTCAGATATTCTGCAGACAAATCGCCTGCATTTTCACTGACATATTTCCATCCGAGTAACATGAGAGATGTTTCATTGGAGGAATGGAATGAAAGTACTTCATCTTGTGCAACCTTTTACAATTTGGAAGGCATCGAAGGAAAAAGAGAATTGTGGTTGAAAATGTAGGATGAGGTAAAAGAAGCGCCAGATATCATCGAGGTTTTAAAAAAGAGCGAATTGTTTTTTCCAATCATTAGAAACTACTAATTTTGCTTTCACAGCCCTGCACAGCAAGCACTATAGAGCGTTCATTCAGCTCCCTTCGCCGAATTAAAGCTTGGCTTAGAAGCACTATTGGTGAAAATAGGTTAAATGGGTTCGCCATGCCAAGCATTCATCATCAATGGGTTTTCGCAAACAAATAACAATTAGTGGAAGCTGTAGTTAGAAAATTAGTAACTAATCCTCGAAAACTAGTGTTCAAAAATTAATTTTATTAATAAATAGCGTTTTTCTTCTGTAATTATGTATTATTGCATGCCCCCATGGACCCCTTTCTCCCATGAAAGAAGTTGGATTCAGAAAGCTGGCCCCCTCTTCCGTTTTGAATTGGATACGCCCTTGAAAATAGATAATGCCCAATGCTACATGGTTATACTATTATATCGAGAAGCTCTTGTATCATAGTTGTTACCTTCTGAAATGGATTGTATTTTAAAGTCATTAAAGTGGTAAATTCCATTAAGGGAAAACCATTCCAGACTCGTATTTTTTGAAAAAGTTGTGAAGACATTAGTTCTTTATACGCAAATCTTCTTTATCATACAGTAAGATGGCTTTCCAGGGGTAAAGTCCTGAAAAGGGGTTTCCAGTTAAAAGCGAAACTTTTGATGTACCTGCAAGATGAGAAACCGGAATATGAGAATATATTTTTTAATTCCCTGTGATTTCTTAGGCTTCGAGCTCCTAAAATCTCTGAATGATCGAAAAATATAATTTGATTCATTCCAGTGCGTTCAAGAACTCATGGAAGATTTAGTTAAGAATGATAATATGGTAAATTCTGAGCACATATTTGAACATACGCTAGTTAGTTTGCACAATTTAATACAACAGCTCTTTGATGAAGAAGAAATTCGAAACATTTATAACAATCACAGATGGATACTGAATTCGTTCTTAAACAATTTCGTTGAACAAGCTGAAATTTTGCAAACAGAAAAACTTATTGAACTATAACGTGATGAATATTGAAACTAGACTTCTTTCCTCACAGTGTAGATCTATTTGGACCAAAATAATGCAAGAATACCCCGAGCTTGCGGACGAAGCTATTTGCCATTTGGTACATCACATTGGTGCGAATTAAGATTCTCATCTATGACTGCCATTAAAATAAAAGAAAGAAATAGCTTCAAACTTCAAGCCCAGATTTGAAAAGGTAGGGACCTCGATGGGGCAGCGCGAACAAGCGCTGTCAGTCGAGGTCACAGTGACATGCAGCTCAATCGGCCGCGGGGCCAAACCCCGGTTGAGGCGACAACCATATTTCACTTAGTTAAGTTTAAGGGGCATGTTGCATGAATGGCTAGCATGTAAGAAACGCTCGTGCCCCTCTGAAGTAATGCGAAAGCGGTTTTGGGGGTGGGGGGCAGTAGTGTGAATGTCAAAAAAAAATTTCAAAAGATAATTTCTGAAAAACAGCCACATACATCACAACTTGTTTCTATGTTTACAGATATTTTAGGTTTAGGTTCTTGTTTATTGAAACTTTTAATATTCATGGTTGATTTGTTTTAGTTTACTTTGTGAACAGCAGAAATAAATGTCTTGAAAAATATTTTGTGTATTTTGGAAATCCTCCCGAGATCCCCCAACCAAACTTTAAGAACCACTATTATAGTTCATAGAACCTTCCTTGATTGATAACGTAATTAACATATTTTGCCAGATGGTGCAGTAGGGTAAAATGCGAGTCGAATCCGTAGAAACATCGTATTAGTTTGAACACACGTGTTGTGTTTTAAGGAATTTCCGCGATTATAAAAATCAATAAAATAATGGATTCGGTTTGTGATGCAGGTGCACTGTATTTAAGTTTTGGTGTGGTATGGCCTGCTGTTTATCATTCTACAGCTTACCAACTGAGTTAAGCATAACGAGCAGCTACGAAGATATCACAACTTAGCTAGCTTACTATTGCTATAACAGGAAGACCCAATCAATTACCTTCATTTTAGATAAGACAGGGAAAGGTATATTATGGTTTGCCTGCGAAAAATGCTGCATTGGATTTGGAATTCTCAGGTCGGTTTAGGACAGGGTCGTAACCAGGGTGTGGCTGGCCAGGGCTAACCCCTGGTAAAAAAAGCTGAGGCCCTGGTAATAGAATTAGGTTATATACAAAAAATATTTCATAATCAAAAACAAATAAGAATACAGATTTTTTAATCTAAACAGTTATTTTATAATAGTAGGTACCTAAATATAGGTACCATATACCCCTAAAGGGTTGTATTACTATCTTGGTATTTTATTTCGTTTATTTTATGGTAAGAAAGCATATTTTTTTGTTTTTGTATTAAAATTTATAAATGCACAATTTGTATTTTCTTTCATATTAATGCAGGTGTAATAAGCAGTGTTTGGATCACTATACACGCACACGTGTTCTGCTAAAAAACAAGCATAGATATACCTACACCTTCTCCTTCAATCCGCAGATTGCTTGGCAGCTTTCTATCTAAAGTTGTTGCAAGCCATTCTTTTCATTGCTGCATATCTTGTGTTTTTAATGGCTTTATTTAAATATTGTAGTCTAGGCCTTCCTCTGGCCTTTTTTCCGGGTATTACTCCTTCCATGATATTTGCCACAAACTCGTTGTGTCTAATTATATGTCCTATCCATTAATATTGTTGTTGTTAACGTTTTTAGTAGTGTTCTTCCTTCTTCCGATCTTTGAAGCACCTCCTCATTTCATCAGGAAGAAGGTAGACATTTTCAACATTTGTTGTGATCATTACATTAGTTCAGGTTTATTCATTTCTTTTACTGTTGCTCAATAAAAGATTACTGCTCCTAAAAATGAAGTTTCATTATTATTTAATTCCAGCTAACACAACCTAACCTGAAATTGACATTATAAACATTCCTTTAGTCTAGAAAAGACGTGACTTTTCATTCTACAGCCCGCTGGGGATCAGCTTTTTTTGGATCTCTTGATATACTTTTTTGTCTGTTCGGAAGCAATGTTTCGTAGACTTAATATTGCTTCTCGTGTGCCTCTGTTCCTTCGGAATCTGAATTGATCTTCGGCTAACTGTTGCTCGATCTTCTTTTCTGTTCGTCCCAGTATTATTGTCGTTAGTATTGTAGATGTATGTGTGAGGATACTTAGGGTTCGGTGTTCTTCATATTTTACCGTTTCACTTTTTTTTTGGTAACATCACTGTTATGCTTTTCTTAAAGTCTTCCGGGATTTTTCCTGTAATATATATGTTACTGATAAGGCAATATAGCTTATGTTTTGTTTCTTCATCTAGTGCTTGCAATAGTTCTGCAGTTATGTTGTCTGCGGTACGCTTTTTTTTAGATTTTAGATCCTTCAGTGCTTTCTCAAATTCTGTCTTAATATTGGTGGGCCTAGCTCTTCAGGGTCAATTTCCATTCCTCTTTCTATCTCTTCAAAATCTTCTGGTTCGTTGTATAATTCTTCAACGTATTATTGCCATCTATCTGCTATTTCTTCTTCTCCTATAAGAGTTCGTCCTTCTTTCGACCTGATGGCATTACCTTTGGTTTTACCTTTTCCAAGGAACTTTCTGATGAGGCTGTATGATTGTTCGGTATTTCCTTTATTAAACTGATCTTCAATTTCTCTGCAGTATTGTATGAGCCACTCTTCTCTCTCTTTCCTAGCTTCCATATTTATAAGATTTCTTAGTCTGTTATACTCATCTTTGCTTTTATAGTGTTTGTGTTTCCTTCGTTTTTCTATTAAGGCGACAGTATTTTCGCTTATCCAGGGTTTTCTGGGTTTTTGTTTTAAGTTACCCAAAGTCTCTTTCGCTGCTGTTGTTGTGGCTTGTTTTAACTTTTCCCAATGCAGGTTTGTATCTGCACCTACACCTACATCCATAGAGTAAAAAATATCTAATTTTAGCACTGGCAAGACAAGAATTAGTTACGGCTACGTCCCTGGTTTAGGACCTCCTTAGTCGCATATTATTCTTATCCATTATTGTTGATTTATTTTAAGAAACTATCAAATAAAGTGTAGGGCGTAGCCCGCGGGTTCAGTTAGTGTTAATTAATTACAACAAAAAGTAGAAAATCTAATAGTATACCGTCAATTATATTTATTTCCTATCGATAAGCTACTTAAAATGATTTATATATTATACTGCGTCCTATTAGTGGGTATTTTACCATTACGAGAACAAAGCTGTTAAAAACTAATTAATTTTGGGATTTGGGGCTTCACAATCCGGATCCAAAAGAATTTTCAAATTGCGTTTGTACAACTGACCTTATTCTGTTAATTTTGTCAAAGATCAAAGAGCCAAACGGACCGTACGAACAAAAGACCTCGCAAAGGCCGTTTGGTCCATTGCTGCAGAAAACGGAAGTCTTTCCCGAGAGACCAGACATGCGCGTGTTAGCGGCGGGAAGTCTGAGCACCGGCGGACGTCGTCCTCATATCACAACGCGCCTGGCGCCTCAGCGGTTAGGGTGTGTAACGTACCAGTAGTAGCCAATCAACGCTCGCACCTGCGACGATTTCGGAACGGTTTGGTGTACGGATTTTTAAAAACTGCGGTTACGGTTCTGCGATTTTTGTTGGTTCGGAGTTGGACATTTTTAATTTTTTTTAAATAAAAGTTTGTGATCCTTTCGATTATTTTCGTAGTTGTTTGGAATAATTACTTCGGAAGCATTCAGAAAGGGTAAGCTTTTACATATTTTTTTCTGGCTTCAAATTAAAAAGTGCGGATTGAAATTAATGATAGGAAACTGTCAGTTTGTGGAGACAATTAATGTAAATAATTTATCTAGACGTTATGATTAATGTCATGTCTAACAAAAAACACCTTATCTTGTATGCAAAATTGTATAGTAATACCAGGTAATACATCTGCGGGAAAGCGGCAATTTTTCATAATAATACTTTCATTAAATCACGGGGCTATATTCTAACGAGCGTTATAACTTCCTGGCGATGTTTGAAAATACCCACACCGTTACGCAACATTTAATGCAAGTGACAAAATTTAATATAGCTGCTGTAAATGATAAATGGCGCATGGTTCAATAAATTCTATTTATTATTATGGCATTATTGCTTATAGTTTTCCGAAGTAATATCGTAACTTACCAAAGCTAGACTTTGCAGCAATTCGCTTATAGCATATGAATTATGCTGCTGTTACAACTTTGGCCTGCTTGCTGTGCAATGAAAGTTTTAAAGCTCATAACTTGTGCACGTGCGATTAGAGAAAAAAGCTCAAAAAGCTGGTGCAGGGGCTCTCTTTTTTTTGTTTGTTAATAAGTTGTTTTCACGCTACGCTAGATTTACGAGAACGATAGGCCGCAATATTTATAAAGCTCTCTCTAGGATTGTTACAGCCCTTGTTAAGCTCTAGACAAGCAAACCTACGTAACCTTTTAGAGTTTTTCGATTTTCATTTACACGTTCACCTACATAATTGTGTACGTCTCTTAAGAGTTTTTCTAGATGTTCATAAATATAGGAAGCAAAGTTTACAAAAGCAAAGTTTGTAAGCCTGCCTCACTTTCCCATCATTTAAGTTTAAACGGAGTTGTTACATGTTTATTTAGTTAAGGTCTCGGAAAACTTGAAACAGAGCACGAAAGTGGTTGTTATTGTTCGATAACATTCTGGTTTGGATGATAGCAAAGTAAGTAATCCCAGTGTTTAATACTTGGAGCAGTTAATGTGGGATTAGCATAATACAAGTAATGAAATATGTAAAATCATGTAAATATTCAGAGGCAGTGGTTTCAAGGTAGTATGGTATTACGTAAAGTTTATTTTTTACATCATGGTTAATAACTTAGTTATAATCAACATTTACGTTTTATATCACAACTATAATTTTAAATAACATATGCTTCTCTATAATTTAATGTTTTAGTTGTGTCAGATTGTATTCTAATGGACGTAATAACTGCAGTCAAACCATATATAGCGCATTTCTCCGTATAACGAGCTTTTGTGCTGTGCATTGCTCTTTTAGAAGAAAATACATATAAAACTGTCTAAATAACGAAGTAAAATTTCTATATAACGAATTTTTTAAGCCAAACTAAAATAAAATTTCCTAGATAAATGTATGTATTACGCATCTAAGGGTGCTTTCTTAGCACCAGCAGAAGATTATACTTACGCATTTTTAAAGAAACCACATTTAAAAATATATTGTTTTTTGAATTAATACCGTACAAGAAACACATTCTTATAAATGTGCAAATCTTTCAAAAGCATTTCTTAAGTTTGTGTAAATGTGAATTCTAATTAAGTATTATTTTCACGTATATATGTATACATATATATTGTGATGGAATCTAAGATTGCAGTTCTTTTAGTTTAGTCGAAGGGTTGCGTACGTAATACCAACCATTTGAGATTCGGTAATTTTTTGGTTAATCAATATGTGTCTTGCCGGATCACACAGGTATTATTATGCTGGTGATGAATTTAAGCCGATTGCAAGCCAAGCTTGAGCCTATTAAACGGTAACATTTAATAAAATGACAAGGATTCGGATGGAATGCAGGAAGTTAATATATTGATGGATATTTGGAGTACTATAGTGGGAGTATATAAGCGAACAGAAATAGTGTATGAATTTGTGTTGGGACATGCGGGGTTGAAGTGTTTTTAGTCAAGTGTTTCGTTACTTGTGAACTGGTTATTCGATTGACTTGGTTCATATTTGGTTTTTTGTCGTGCTTATAAAAAATTATATAAATATCATAATGTTTTTATATTTGACAAAGTTACTATTTATTTATTTTGAAAACTAGTATCCTGGTGTTACATTTTTCCTTGGTAATTCAGCTGTTGTTTTTGTTATTTATTATGGTTGTATAAAAATAATTGAAAAGGTAGAATTTTTGAAAATCTGGAAGAAAAATATATTTTGAATTTAAAACATTTAGAAGAATTGTAATATTAGGAAAACTACATAACAAGTAAACCCTTTTGAAAATGAAAATGTCTTTTTATCAAGAATTTGTTTGGTGTACCCAGTTATAAGATTGGCGAGGAGAGGTGAACAGCGGCACGGCTTAGGGAGCAAGGCAAGTCACAACTTCACTTGTATGATTGTATAATAAATAGAATGGAGTATGGAGACGCGGCATAAACGGAGCGCAGGGAACTTCTGTAAAGCTGCAATAGTTACCTTGTGCACATTTTATTATTTTTGATATATTTAGGTCAGCTGAAGCAGGGCGAAGGAATTCGTACCAGTGTGATAATCCTTGTGTGAGCTTGTAATTACACATATTGTTTATTTGTATACAAATTATTAAGATACTATTCAAAGTGAACCGACTCCAAAAAGATTTGTCTCAAAGCTCTTCGGCTGAATTAATAGCTAGCGTTTTGTTTTTGGCAGGTTGTACAAAATATTATAAACTTTGATTTTATTCATTTTTCAAAATTTTGAGTCATTAAATTAATTGTCAAAATAATCTGTCAGTGTCAATTTTCAAAAATTTATTTAATAATGTCAGTCCCAATGTGGACCATTTATCATCTATGACAATATACATATATATAAAATTGTAGACTAGAAAAGCATTAAAACAATATTTACCAATAGGTGTTATATCTATATTACGAAATATCCTTATAGTGAATTTTTTGGGAATTTACCCACTTCGTTATATAAAAGTTTATATCAAATTTATATTAATCAAATTAGTATCTGTTTAGGTGTTGTAGCAGTAATATAGCTTTCTTTTTCATTCATTGAATCTACCGCTCCCCCGTCCCCGGAACCGCTTTCGCATTACGTCAGGGGGTGCGGGCGTCCCTTACACACTAGCAACATGCACCCTAAACTTAACTAAGCGAAATACGGTCACCTCAGCCGGGATTCGATCGCCGCATTTCGCTGCGACCTCGAGTGGCAACGCGTATCCGCACTACACCACCGAAGCCCCTAGCAGTAATACAGCTAGGATTTTCAAACGAGGAAGGCTTTACCTAAGACATTTCTAATCGTTGATTATGCAGGCTAGTTTTATACAGGGCACAGGTTTGCCTTTTAAAAAAACAGGCAACCATAATACATATCACAAGGTACTGCAATGCCTAAATGTTTGTTGATGGCATTATTTTTTTTTAATTAACCCTACTTATATCAACAATCGAACATGTACAATATAATATACTTACTTTTATGAGCTGATTTCATGTCCTTTGCCATGTAGGGATTGGCATTACCCAATAAATTCACTCGATTGTCACTTCACTTGTCATACTGTAGTTAAATCTCTCGGCCATTTCTTCGTTAGTCTTCTGCATGCCTCTTGTTCTAAAAGAACTTCACGTTTGGATTGGGATGTGCTTCGAGTCGAAGTTTGTGTTAGTTAGCACATTAACAGATTTCTTCATAAATGAAGGGGGTTTTCAAGTCTGTGTGAAGGGTTTGATTTGTTATATACCATTCCGCATCAGTTAACATTCGCAAAACTTAGGCTGAAATCTTTGAATGATATTCATATTTGACATACTGCAGCATCCCCATAGCTCCAGGACGTATGTCCAAATGGGTTTAATAATTGTTTTATAAATTAATACCTTATTTTCAAGTGATAAGGGTGATCTTTTACCAATTAACCACTGCATATTCTTTATTTTTAGATCTATTTCATTTCTCTTCGTGGATATGTGTGTCTTCCATGTTAATTTGCTGTCCAGGTGAAGTCCTAAATATCTTGCTTTGCTGGCTTGCGGAATATCGATATTGTTGATGTAAATGGTGGGCATAGTTTCATTAACATATATGCGCAACTGTTTCAACCACTCTTGGATCAGAAGTATATGGTTTTGGAGTTTTTGTGAGGCCTCTAATTGTTTTCGCTGATAGCTAAAATTGCTGTGTCGTCAGCAAATCTTCTTTACGCGGTATCTGGTGAAGTGGGCAGATCTGACGTGTATAACAGATACAGCAGAGGTCCCAATACACTTCCTTGAAGAACTCCTGAGGTGATGACATGTATTTCCGATGATTCCTCCCTATGTTTTACTTGAAAGTGTCGGCATGTTAGGTAAGACTTTAGTAATAGATAGGAGTAGTAGTGATGTGGCATATTCTGTTTAATTGTAAAAACAAGACCTTTATGCCAGACCTTATCAAAAGCTTGTTTGATATCTAGGAAAGCTGAAGAACAGAATTCCTTTTTTTCGAATGGTTTATAAATGACATCCACTAGACGATGCCATTGCTGGTGCCGGAATACAAATTAATGGTTTGGTAACAAGTCATCTAATATGTTGTCTTCATTTATTCTTTTAAGTATACTTTTTTCCAACAATTTGGATAACACAGATAAGAGATTCGTCTATAGGACATTGCTTCTGTTGGTGGTTTTCCTGGTTTTAATATTAATGCTGTGTAGGTAAACTTTAGCTGAGTTGGACAGTGATTTAGTCTTAGTACTGAATTAAATAATTGTCTTATAAATAGAATATACTGTCTTGGAAATTCGAATGTACTCTCTCCGTAATCAAGTCATATCCAGGGGCTTTGTTTTTATTTAAGCTTTTCATTTCTTCTTCAATCTGCGCTAAAATATCTAATTGGTAATGATAGTTGCAGAGGTGTATTAAGGAACTGTTCCACTTCTTCATTAGCTTCGTCAGTGTGTGGTCGAAATACTTGTGCAAGGTGTTGAGGAAATAGTTGAGCTTTTTTTTTATCTTGATGGTATTATGAATCAGAGATGCCTGTTTGGTATGTTTGGTATTTTAAGTTACGCAACTTCTAAACAAATTAAGTGTCATGAAAAAGAACAAAGTCTTATTTGAAAATATCTAAGTATAAGTATTTTGAATATCATATTATTTAAATTTTGTTTGAGTGAATGTGCTGTACTTAAGCCATTAAACAGTCACACAAACCAAACAAGTATCTCTGATTCACAATACCACCAATAAAAGTTTAGATACCCTTTGTCATATGCGTTTTGGGTTGCCTATTTTGGAAATAGCAGACTCGTACTCTCTCAAGAATAATCCTGTATTATTATCATAATTTTATTAGCAAATATATGAGCTATGTTGAGGTATTAGTAATGCAGGTTTTAAAAATGATGAAGTACCGACTAATTTTGAAAATGATATGTTATCGTCACAACGATGTTTATGCAACGAAGGTTGCCTGGGGCAACTGGATACGAGATAATACACGCAAATATTTTAAAGTTGATGTTGTGTACCGGCAACCCAAAATACATATCACAAGTAACTGCGATATATACATTTTTATTGTCGGAATTATGAATCATGGATGCCTGTACGGGATGTTTGGCATTTAAACTTTTAAATAAAGTAAGTGCGAGCGAAAACAATAAGTTCTTATTTATAAATATTTAAGTTTAAGTATTTCGTATATTACGTTATTCCAATATTGTTGGAGTGATGTGCTTTACTTAAGCCAGTAAACGGTCAAGCAAATCAAACAGGCATCTTCGATTCATGATACCGTCAATAAAAATATAGATATATCAATATCTTGTCATATGTATTTTGGGTTACCTATTTTTGGAATGCTAGGCACCCTATGGTAATATCACACAAGTCAAGTATTATAGAGAAAAAATAGTTTTTTTTTTGTGAAACCTACATATCGGAGACTAGGTAGGTATTACCATAATACATCCGTTCAATTCTGTAAACATTTCCAAATTTTTAATAGACATTTAAATTTGGAACATCAATTCTCAGTTGGGGTATATTTACAGTAGCGTAGTTCATGAAGCAGTATAAAATAATGTAACTAACTCACTTAAGACGAGCTCGGGTACAACAAAACCTTGAATGAAACGAGCATTTACGAAGTAAATCTTTGGATTCGCATTTTTTACACAATTACATTTTCCACTTGGAACAATCATAAAAAATATTTACCTTTAAGTAACACAAGTAAAACAAGGCGATATCGTTGTGAGTTGAATTTTCGGTGATATTTCTTAAGGGTTTTACCATTGTACTTTCGATAATCCTACGTTTGTTTTACAATATACGCCAAACATTAGGTTCTATTAAACGTTTTTAGATGTAATCTAGAGGATTTAAGTCTTTAAGAATTGACCACTTATTTTAAACAAATCTATGCATGTAGTTTAATTCTGTAAATATTTCCAAATGTTTAACTGGCATTTAGTTTTTTAACATCAAATCCCAGACACGGTATGCTTACAGTAGCATAATTCTGTCATTTAACACAGTATACAATAATTTATCTAACTAATTTAAAATGAGTTCGGTTACAACGAGATCAGAAATACAACAACCATTTGCAACGTTCGATGTGCATTGTTTAGTGAATTATATTTTCTGCTTAGAACAATCGTAGAAAATGTTTCCCTTCAAGTAAACACAAGTAAAACAAGTAGAAATATTTCTGTACTGGATGTCTTAATTTCGGGTTCTATTTCTAGGCTTCATACCAGGTCATAGAAGGTTTGCAGTATTGCACTTTAGATAATCCTTAAGTTTGTTTAACGTGTGGAAGTACAGACGCGACATAGTAGATGCTATTAAAAGTTTTTAGATGTAGTCTACACGATTTAAGACTTTAAAAATTGACAAACAAATCTGGCTATGTATATTTATTTTTTATAGTATGTACTCCTTATTGTAAGATTTTGAACATATTTTTTTGCTGATAATAAACATGTTGATTAAAGTTTTAATTCTGCAAGTAATATAAGTTGCTGGGATAGTACATTTAAGGGATGACGAGCAAATGTTTGCTTTCTCAAATGTCTCGTTATAACCTAGTAAAACTGTATTGCAACGGTTTACTTCTTCTTCTTAACACACCGCCTCCGTGCGGAGGTTGGCGATCATTTTGGCTATCGGGATTTTATCTAAGTAGTTCTAAAAAGTTAGTTGGAATTGCAGTTGTACCACTCTCTTACGTTGCGTAGCAATGAGGTTGTTCTCCTTCCTAGGCAGCGCCTTCCTTCAATTTTTCCCTGGATAATTGGCCGTTGACTTGGGAGGTTTTAATGTGTTTACTAGGTATTTAACAGCAAATGTACACAAGAAACTTCGTCTAGAAAAGCTGCTTTTAAAATAGTATTCTGCAAAATGCAAACTACATACAACTGCTTTTTCAGAAAGTTTCAGTAACTGATCTGCATCTAAAAATCCATACGAATGCAAAGAGTATACATATTTTATTACATAGCTTTATACTGTGCCACAAACGTAATTTTTCTAACAAAACAATTAGATGGAAACTGTGGTTCAACAGTTTACTTGATTTTAATATGTTGTAGCATTGCTGTGGTGCTTCGGTGGTAGGAAATAGTCAGTATAAAAATCTGCTTTACAGTTTGATTAGTTGATCTACAGCATGCTGATGTGCTTAGTAGAAAGATATTGCAGAAAAAATTCAAACATTTCAACAGGATGCATTTAAAACTTAAAACAACTTCCTTGACTACGCCACTGTCTTGTAGTGCGTTTTTACAAATTCAAATTTCTTTTTTATTAAACTTTTACTACATTATGTTACAAATGTACTACTCCAAAGAACCATAATTTGAATTTGGCGAGCTTCATGTGGTTGCCTAACTCCTGCAAAAAACACCTAGAAACTAATTATATGAAATGCACTGTGATAATGGGTTTAATCATTGCAGTTTTAATTTAATGTGAATTTACGTATTAGATTTAAATATTCATATAGTTTTTATAGGTTTTAAATATATATGAATATAGGCTAGAATGAGTGTATTTTTTGTAATTACATTATACTTAAATCGATAACTTTAGCATTAGTGCAGCAGTCAAGATTAGTTATTAGTGGATATTACGGAATGGCTGCAAATAACTGAGTAAATCGACAATTACGCAATGGGGATTTTAACCGCACGCTCTGTAATAAAATATTCTTGCCTGCAGTGGTACTGCTTTGTAAAATTGTTTCAAGTACACATTTTTTAGTTTATCTGAAATATTGCCCAAGAAGTAAATTATTGCATTTGAACTAAGCTGTTGAGGCGTTTAATGATGAAACCGCAACACAATAAGACAGGAATACGCTTTTCTCATATTCGCATTTTTGCATATTTTGTTATAACTTTAACTTTTTTATTTGTAATAAATTTAGGTTAGATTTATGACATCTGCTTTTATATATAAATTTAATTGCATTAGTTCATATTTACAAATGCAAGCAATACTAGTAAACACAATGATCCTTTGTTAATTGCTTCTTGCCTTAATTCGTTGTAATTCATAATTATATTTTAATAATAACAATAGTCTAAATTTCAACAGGTTTTACTTAATTTTTGTTATTTATATATGTATAAACATTTTATATCTCATTTTCAAAAGCACATAATATTATATTATTATATATTATATTATAATATATAAAATCTTATACCTTTCAAATGTTTTTTAAATTTTGGGAACAAATAATAGTCTGACGGTGCTAAATCCGGAGAATAGGGTGGGTGGTCAAGAAATTCAAAACCAATTTCATCAATTTTTTGGAGTGCAATCAACGACTTGTGAGCAGGAGCGTTGTCTTGCAAAAGGAGCACACCTCTGGCAAGTTTTTCGCGACGTTTTTCCACATTACTTAATTTAGTTAGCAACTCAGTATAATATGCTCCCGTGATAGTTCTATCCTGTTCCAAATAATTTATCAGAATTATCCCATCTTTGTCACAGAAAACTGAAACAAGAATCTTGCCAGCCGATTTTTTCACGGAAAACACAGTTTTTAATAGTGGCGTATGAAGGACATTGATCACCTAAGGTTTCTATCATATCAGTAAAAATTACTTTGCCCGATAACCCTTTTAAAAATAAATACTTAATAACTGACCGAAACTCGATTTTTTGAAATTCTATCTTCTTCTCATGCATGATGTTTTCAAAAATTACAGTTTGATCACCGTTCAACTTACGGATGTCAAACTTTGACAACTTGTTTATAAAATATCATAGTTGTAACCATAGCAACCATATTCACTTTTCTTTACTAGAAACTTTCCAGGCTAACTAGATATCAATCTCCCTCTTACACTCAAAAATAAACCTTACATTAGAAACCGAACAAAACAGATGTGTTAATTATTTAGACTTAAATATAAAAATTCAAAAAACAAACTCGAATAATTTAATTATAGAAAACATACACAAGCAGATATCACAATACCATAGGAGTCGTGTCACCACTTTTCCATTAACATGCCTTTTAGTCCCACTCCTGGGCATCGGCCTCTTCTCTGCCACGCGTTTCTCTTCATAGCTAACGTAGAAAGACGGGGGACCTACAGTTTAACGTCGAGTTCGAATGACAGACATTTCAGAGAAGGGATTTAGCATTAAGATCCCACGGTTGCGAGCAGGATGGGGAAATTGTATATGGTGGGTTGTAGACTAGATTTTTAATAATCTGCATAGTAATGTTTATGTTTCGAACTTAAACCAGAATCGACGTTTTACTCAGAAAGCGAGCGCTCAATCAACTGAGCTACTATCACACTTGAGCTACCACTACACTCATGTCATTATAAAACACATAAATTAGCAGTCTATAGGCCACTGATACATAGAGCTCTAACAGTTACTCTAAGTAACAGGGATTACGCCAAAGAGATTTCGATTATTAAACAAATTGCACGCAGTAATGGATACAACACAAAACTGATAGACACAGTAATCAAGAAGAAAGATTATAAATTAGCAATTCAAATAATATATTCAAAAGACCACCCTGAAAATGTTAAATATATTTCAACTTCTTATTTCGGTGATATATCGGAGAAAATTGCTAAAATTATAAAAAAACAAGTGAAGTTAAAAAAATTATAAAACAACAATAAAAACTTTCAACACCTTATTCAACGCAAAAGATAGAACTAACGATTTGTTAAAATCAGGTATTTACAAATTAAACTGTTCACAGTGTAATTATGTATACATAGGTCAAACAATTAGAAATTTCAAATAATATAATAACATTTTTCACTTCTGTGATGATAAACGTAAATTGGATATATTCGAGACCTTTCAAATTCACAAACACACTTTAACAAACACATCTTTAATGAATGAGCAAATTGAGCTCATAAATTCCCGCTATTGGAAGTTGGAATAGAACTACCAGAGCCAAGCCCGAAATCAAGTGTGGTGCTGCCACAAATGTTTACAATATTAAATGCTTTTCAAAATGACATGTAAAATGTCGAAAGACGAATAAAGCACAAAAAGTAAATAAATCCTGTTGAAATTGAGTCTATTATCATTATTAAAATATAATGATCATATTTTTAACTTAACAAATATAACGAGCTATTTTTAAGTAAGACTATTGAATTCGTATTTGCCACAGGAAAGATAAAATCTTTCCTGTAGATATAAATTAAGTAGCGCATCCAATAAAAAGAAATAGGATTAATGGCGGCCGCGTTATTTCTTAAAATATCTGCAGGCGTGTTGGTTCAAAATTAAATATTTGTATTTTTGCCCATTGAGCAACAACAATGCCTTCTGTTTTCAGAATAATTTACTTATTAGGTATATTTAAAAAAAAATATGATGGTCGAACCAATAACCAGCGTATTCTATTATGCCTCCTCCGTCTTCGTAATAATCGTAATTCTTTGTCGGGACAGAAATCCAATCTTTTGGCTGCGTCTCCTGCTTATAAAGTGTTGATAAATAGTGCCTTGATTCTTTTTAATTTTATTTGCCTCGTGGTGGGATTTATGAAGTTTGGGTAATAAAAATGTAGGGCGAACTTTGAGGTTTTTTTACTGAAAACTAAAAAAGTATAGCACACTTTTGTGGCTGCCACAGTCGAGTTCTTTAATTCTAAATTTAAAACTGTTCATGGGTGCATGTTAGAACCATGTATTCCTACATTTGATGTATACAAAATGTACATTTAAAGTGTGCATTTCAGGCATGTAATTAGTGGTAAATAATTCCTAACCGTTTCAGCTATCACAAGCGTCGGTATTAATCCAAAGTTGGTTTCCCTGTTCGCAAGTGGCGAATAATTTGCAGCTATGTTTTAAAAAGTCAAGAATTTTGTGTGTCACGTCAAAAACATTGCTTAACTCGCTGTGTTTTCCTTTTATTTTTTATGATATTTTGTAGTTACGTTCAGCCTTTTCAGATGCAAATAAAGGTATCTTGTTTCGGTTACCATGTATGTTTCATCTCGGTTTCTCGTTTTGATCCTTAATACCTAATTAAATTGTGTTATGTGTAGGTTGTTCTCGGTTATAAATGCTTTTTTTAATTAACAAGGAACTTGATATTTTAATTAAGTATAGTAGTTCAGTGAGATAAACAAGAAAAGCTTTTTCAATTTGTCATGTAAAAGATACTCTTTTTCTTCACACATTGCTATACCGGGTCATTCACGGTAGAGTACGAGCCTACCATTTCAAGAATAGATAACCCAAAATACAGATCACAAGGTATTGCGATGTTAAAATATTTATTGACGGTTTTATGAATCAGGGATGGATGGTTGGTATTTCATCCTACTTAATTTTTAAAGTAAGTAAATGTGAACGAACTGACACATTGTAGGAAATTAAAAGACCATCGGCCTATACACAATAAATTAAGAAAAATAAGTGGAAACGAAACCATCAAAATCTTATTTATAAATATCTAAGTTTAAGTATTTTACATGTTATAAAACAGTAAATATAACAACTTAAAAATATTATACCATTCAAACTTCATTTGAATTGAATTATCTTTACTTAAGCCATCTGTCAAGCATAATACGCGATATGTACATTGGGTTGCCTATTTTTGGAATGGTAGATTCGTACTCTCCCGTGGATCACCTTGTATTATAGTGAGAGTGATTATTTTTAGGTGCGTACACAGTCCGGACTGCGGTACGAAGCAAGTTGAACCCAGCTGTTTGCGCCAGTGACCCCAAACATGTTTTAAGCGGTATATTAGTAGGTATCTAATATACTGGTCGTCAAATAATAACATGTTGATAACCGCTGTTGGCCAAATCACTCTCCCAATAGCAGCTTTCTGTTAATCAGAACTAGCTACTTCGTTCACACTCTTACACGACTTCCAAACCGCTGTCGCCATGACGTAAAGAAAATTTAGATACACGTGATATCTGCTGTTGGCCAAATCACTCTCCCAATAGCAGCTTTCTGTTAATCAGAACTAGCTACTTCGTTCACACTCTTACACGACTTCCCAACCGCTGTCGCCATGACGTAAACAAAATTTAGACACACGTGATATCCGCTGTTGGCCAAATCACTAACTCAATAGCAGCTTTCTGTCAATCACAACTAGCTGCTTCGTTTACACTCTTACACGACTTCCCAACCGCTGTCGCCATGACGTAAACAAAATTTAGACACACGTGATATCCGCTGTTGGCCAAATCACTAAC
>JABXWE010037298.1:0-11229 GCA_014611495.1 Limonius californicus
CCCAGCTAAATTGTCCCTACTTAAAAGTGGCTGACCAACCCAACATACAGTGGTGTGACAAAGTTCTGCATTAGTTGCACAAATTGATAAATTGCAGTTTAAATCCATTTTTTTCCAAATATTTTTCATTTCATCATTGCAAATATAATATAAGTACCTAAATACAAAACTAGCGATAATAATATCCCAAATTTTGATCAATAAAAATAACGCAAACAATTCGATAGGATTTAGGTGCGGGGATTGTGCTAGCCAGTCTATTCTTTTAACTTTATTGGTCGACATCCAAGATTGAACAACCTTTACTCTGTGGCAAGGAACATTATCATCTTGAAAGATAAAGGTTTTGTCAGGAAATAACTCTTTTCCACTAGGCAGCATTTTATCCTATAGGACATCAATGTATTTGCTTGCATTCATTATGACAAATACAACATGCAGTCTACCAACATCTTCAGCTGACATGTATTCCCGTATCATGACAGAATTGTTGGCAGGACATACTGTCGTGAAAATTCTTCTCTAGGAAATCTTCTAACATATGTGTCCAGCATGATTGTTAATGTTAAAGGTAGATTCATCACTAAATAATTCGCCTGCAGTTGTTCTGGGGCCCAATGGCGATGATCCTTTGCCCATTTCGAACGATGGAGCATTTGTTTTGCTGATAGGAGGGGTTTCTTCCTGGCTTTGCAACCCCTAAGTCCAGATTTAAGAAGTGTCCGTCTTAGAGTAGAAGTACCTTCCAGTACCACCAGTACCTTCAGGCCACTGAAGGTACTGGTGGTACTGGAAGGTAGTTCTACTGTAAGACGGACACTTCTTAAATCTGATTTAGCAGTTGCAAAGCCAGGAAGAAACCCTTCCTATCAGCAAAACAAATGCTCCATCGTTCGAAATGGGCAAAGGATCATCGCCATTGGGCCCCAGAACAACTGCAAGCGAATTATTTAGTGATGAATCTACCTTTAACATTAACAATCATGCTGGACACATATGTTAGAAGATTTCCTAGAGATGAATTTTCACGACAGTATGTCCTGCCAACAATTCTGTCATGATACGGGAATACATGTCTGCTGAAGGTGTTGGTAGACTGCATGCTGTATCTGTATCTGTCATGGTGTAGTGTAGTGTAGTAGTGAAAGAACTGTAAGAAGAAGATTACAGAAACACGGCTTGAGTGCAAGCAGACCCGCAAGTGGCCCACAACTGACCAGGGAACATCTAGTGCACCGGTTGAATTTTGTCTATGAACACAACTGGAGCGTTGAGGAATGGATGGGGCCATATTCTGTTTACTGACGAGTCGAGGTTTTGTCTGAGATCTCCAGATGGCCGTCAAAGAGTTTGGCGACGGACTGTGTGAGGTTTGCCCAATGCAATATTGTGCCTAGAATTAGTTTTGGTGGTGGTTCAATCATGGTGTGGGGTGGGATTAGCATGGAAGCCCGTACCGAATTGGTTGTTGTAAATAGAGGAGCTATGACTGTAGACAGCTACATTAGGGACATCTTCAAACCATATGTTGTGCCTTTCGCCCCATTTATTGCTGAAAATTTCATGATAACGCACGCCCTCGCGTTGCTCGAATCGTGGATGGATATTTAAATGAAATTGGAATACACCGAATGATTTGGCCTGCCAAGAGTCTCGATCTTAACCTAATCGAACATGTTTGGGACATGGTGGCAAAGCGAGTTCGAGCCCGAATTCCCGCTCCTGACAAGTTGCAAGAGCTAAGTAGAGCAGCAGTCCAAGAATGGCATGCAATTGACCACGATGCCATTTGACACTTTATTGAGGGGATGCCGAGACCAATCCAAAGTGTAATTCGAGCACGAGGAGGCAATACACGTTATTAACGTTTTGTTTTTTAACTTTAAGATCATATTTATGTAAAATTTGCAATTACTGTTTTATCCTCTAATCAGAATTATTGCTTTACTATTGTTATTATTTCAAGAAATTGAACATTTTTGGTTTAATTGCGTTACATTTGTATTATACACCTTTTGAACTAAAGTAAAATTAATAATTAATCCAAAAAAATAAATACAAAATAAAAATCAAATAACGCATGGATCGAATTTTGTGCCGGTGAGTGTATTAGTAAAATTGTCAATTACTACAGTAAGACATCAACTTGAAAAATTCAACAATTTCAGTTAGTGTCATAACAGGAGTTACATCAGGCACTTCTAAAGGACAACTTTGGTTTTTTTATTTGTTTGGAGTATACAGTGTGTCTCACTGTAGACTGCACCACCCCAGTATTTTGTTTATATATTATCGAATCAAAAAATTTCTTTTTTCTGATTATACCTCTCACTAAACTGTAATTTTAGGGTATGTTACTTTCCCTTCACGGTGAAATGCTAGCCTACTACGATTTAAAATAAACATTGAAGAAATCGTATTAGGGATTTTTTTACAACAAAATTTTGTTAATAAATGTTGTTCAGAATCGTTCAAATAAGCTAAATCCAAAATTTCATTACAATCAAAAAATATCGAAAAAATTTTTTTTTCTAAAAAATTCGTCTTTTTTTGGAAAAAATTTTCAATATTTTTTGATTGTAATGAAATTTTGGATTTAGATTATTTGGGCGATTCTGAACAACTTTTATTAACAAAATTTTGGTGTTAAAAAATCCCTAATACGGCTTCTTCAATCCAAAGTTTCATTACAAACAAAAAATATTGAAATTTTTTAGAAAAAAAATTTTCAATATTTTTTGTTTGTAATGAAATTTTGGATATAGCCTATTTGAACGATTCTGAACAATTTTTATTAACAAAATTTTATTGTAAAAAAATCCCTAATACGACTTCTTCAATTTTGCTGCTTATTTTAAATCGTAGCAGGCTAGCATTTCACCGTGAAGGGAAAGTAACATACCCTAAAATTACAGTTTAGTGAGAGGTATAATCAGAAAAAAGAAATGTTTTGATTCGATAATACAGGGTGTTCCAAAAATGACACACCATATACCCAAAACGCGACAAACCATGTCAAAATAAGCAACTTTGTTAAATGCAAAAAATGTCTCAGGGGCCCCGTTGATGAGATATGGGGGTCCAAAGTGGGCACGTTGAAAATGAAAAGCAGAAGTATATTTTATAAATTTTTATATTCAAAATATTGCAAACCCAGTATAATCTTGTAAAAATAAATTTATTTTTCCAAAAGTTGTAAGAGTTTTTAGATACAATTTTTTGAATGTTACAAAAATAATAAAATTATGAAATAAAATGAAGCTGGCAACATACCAGATTGATAATTTGCAAAAATTATTAATCAAATGTGTTTTGTGCCAAATGATTTAATGTCACTTTAACGTCAAAATTTAAAGATCATTTGTAATGTTTACTAATAACGAATATTGTGACATGTACCTCATTCTTGGTGAATGCAATGGAAACTTAAGAAATGCTGCTCTAGAATATTCGTTGCGTTATCCCAATCGTCGTCATCCCGATAAAAACGTTTTTCAGCGGCTTGACCAACGTATGCGGGAAACTGGTCGTGTTGAATTAAATTACAACCACGGTGGGCGACCACGCACAACCAGGACTGCTCAATTAGAAGATGATGTTCTTGCAGCCGTGGAAAATCAACCAGGTATGAGCACACGTGGAATCGCCCAAGAGCTTGGGATAAATTGCAGTTTAGTGCATAGAATTTTAAAAGGGGAGAATTATCACCCTTTTCATTATTCAGTTCATGCTCTACAAGAAAACGACTTTCTGCAAAGAACGAATTTTAGCCAGTGGCTGCTACAGCAAATTGAAGCAGATGAAGACTTTACAAAAAAAGTATTATGGACGGACGAAGCAACTTTTACTCGAGAAGGGATATTTAACCAGCACAACAATCATTACTGGGCAGTTGAAAACCCCAATGTATTTCACATAAGAGGTTTCCAGCAACGGTTTGCGCTAAATGTTTGGGCAGGCATATTAGGTACCCACATCATTGGACCATTCTTTTTACCCCATCGAATAGACGGCAACTATTTTCTCCACTTTTTAAACCACGGTCTACAAGAAATGTTAGAAAATATACCTTTGGCGGCAATACAAAATTTAATGTGGTTTCAAATGGATGGTGCGCCGCCACATTATACTGGTTTAGTCAGAGAATGGATGGATGAAAATTACCCTGATCACTGGATTGGACGCGGAGGTCCTGTCCCATGGCCTCCGCGTCCAATCCAGATGTAACACCTTTAGATTTTTTTCTATGGGGTCACATGAAAAACATTGTCTACAGCACAGCACCAGCAAATGAACAAGAGCTACGCAATAGAATAACTGCCGCTGCTGCTACGGTAACACCAGAGATGTTGAACCGGGTACATAGCAATATTAGAAGAAGAGCAAATGCTTGCTTAGCTGCAAATGGGCAAAATTTTGAACATTTGCTATAATAATATTTTTTATGCTTTTAGCTGTAATTGTTGCTTTCTTGAATTTTGTATTGTTTCCATAGTTTCAAAAAATGATTAAAATACTTTAATTCCTTTCGTTTTAGTTTTACGTTTAACAGTGTTGCCAATTTTTTAAATTTTAACTGCTTATAACTTTTAAACGGGCCATTATATTACATTTGCAGTCAAACATATTAACTTATTTAGACACGCTCTGGCTCCTCTTGGATATATGGTGCGTCATTTTTGGAACACCCTGTATATAAACAAAAACTGGGGTGGTGCAGTCTACAGTGAGACACACTGTAGATGCAAGAATTGTTTTTCCAGAAAGTATATTACTGTTTCGATATATTTGTAATTAATGTATACATAATAATTTTGGAAATTGAATTAAAAATATGCTATAGGTTATCATCTATCTCAGGGCGTCAAACATATATTATCGAGATCAATATTTAATGGAATATATTTTTGATAAATACCCGAAAGAATTTTAGTTTGTCAATGTAGCTCAAGCGAAACGAGACGATTATCATATCATACTGTTATAAAACGACGTTCGATGAACCACATACGTTGTTTGGAGAAGTTATTTTGACATTAATGATGGAAAGCTGTAAAGAACCTTTCAATTTCGCGTAAAGTACTAATATATTACGTTCGAATCTCTTTTCGTGTGCACAGGAACCCAAATACTATTCCTGGATCATACTTTTCCTTTTTGAAGCCTTAGGGCCCCAGTTGGTGTTCATTGCGCTGCTTTGTCAAACCAAAAGTTGCTTCGACTACTTTGTGTTATGAAGGAATCGCAATAAATCTACCCGTCACACTGTTATCCGACGTCACATGGAGTCCACTATATCAGCAAACCAACCTTTTTAGAGTAACGTATGTTGCTGGTTTTACTCCTCTCCAATATGGGGGAAATTTAAACAGTACGTAAGCGCTGTAATGGCTTTTGATGAAGTGTGTGTATATTAATCCTATCGATTATCGATATCGCGCTTATTTTTGAATATCCTGTACTTCAAGAGGACTAGAAATAGCAGAATGCACGGCTTTAAAATGAAAAATTTGTTTTGTCAATCGGGTGGATCTAGTGTTAAAAGTTATAATTTTTGTGAAGTCAATTTCCGATGCTCGAGGATTATACCAAAATTATTTTGGGAGCGTCCATATATAATTATTCAGTTAAACAGGATATTCTTGGGCGCAAGTTATTCATTTTCTGACAGTAAGAGATGATTTCCAAACGTTAGAGATCAGTAAATGATTAAATGATATTTGATTGTCACTAGGAAAATACATTTACTTAGCATTAAACGTATTTTTTGTGATATTAAAAGATATACTTTAAGAAGTCAAAATAAAATTCAGAAGTCGTAAAATAGTTTGTAGACAAAAATAAAAAAGTACAGGACCGTTATAGTGAAAAAATTCCTTATATCTGGTTCTATAAAAATTTAAAATTTTAAAACGTATAGACTGTGAAAATAGAACGTAATCTAAATGGTACAGCTCCGAATGTTGGCTCGTTTGGCCAATCCGATTAACGAAATAAATACCGGCACTGGGCAATATTTTGTGAGCTTATAAAATTTGACTTATATTTAAGTGTGCGTTGACGTTAAAAAACTCCCGAATTTGTTTTTAATCCTCACAGCATCGTGCGATCTAAAGTTTGTGATATGTTTTTTAAATATTAAAGCAGATGTGAAAATAGCTAAACAATGTTTAAGAAATAGAAATATCTATTATAACTAGAGGCGGAATTTATATGCATTTGCATACATTTTTGCATATTGATTTAAAATTTCTTTGCGTTACAGATGAGTCTAATGAATTTAACACCGGTTTTATTCTACACAGAATTACATACTTGCCAATAAATGTATAATTTAGAATAAATGCATTTTCTTGGCATATTTACGGGTTGTCCTCTTTTTTATTTAATATACAGGGTGATTCAACAGGTATTGTCCAAACGTTAAGAATGCCAATAAACTCATGTCCGATTCACAATTGTTTTGTAATTATAACACCATTTTTATTTTCAGTAAACGACATATACAATTGCAAGAAAAATTTAAAAATCATGAATGTTTAAAATGTCCACCCTGTACTCATATACAAAGCTGACAACGCAGACGCAGGGCATCTGGAAAATTCGAATATCCGCAACAGCTTCATTTATCCTATTAACTAAGTCATCCCTGTTTTGAATTTCCGTTGCATACAGTTTTTCCTTTAATACAAGTAAAAATCTAGTGGAGTAATATCAAGCGAACGAGCCGGCCATGCTGCTGGACCTCCTTATCTAAGAAGTTTATATACGTGGCACCATTAAACCTATGTCGTAATATATAAGGTCCGATAACATGATCGCCTACAATACCGGCCCAAACGTTAACACTGAAGCGTTGCTGAAAAGCAGTTGTGTTTGTAGAATGAGGGTTTTCGAAATCCCAGTGATGCATATTATGCCAGTTGTTGATAACATTCCGTATGAACTGCGATTTATTCGTCCAGAGAATTTGACTTAAAAATACTGGATTGTTTGCGGTAGCATCTACCAACCGTTGACAAACTGTAGGCGCCTCAAATTATCACCATCATGTAGATTTTGTACATGTTGTATATGGTAGGGATATAAGCTGTTTTTGTTTAATGTACGCGAAACTGTCGACTGGGTAATGCCTAATTGCCTAGAATTTCTTCTGGTACTCGTCGATAGGTTTTGTTGGACTGCGTCAATAATGTCAGCATTATTGTCCACGTTATTTCTTTCAACATGATGAGCTGGTCTAACCATACCTGTTTCACACAAATTTCGGTGCAACTGTTCAAATGTTCGGTGGTAAGGCTGTCGCCGGTGAGGATACCTTCTCCGATATTCTACCACAGCTACACGAGTATTCCCGCTGCAATAGCATATACAAAATGCGTTTCTGCATATTCACGTGCAGAAAAGGCTTCATCGTTACCGCACTTAGAAAACGACAATAATTCAAGCTTGAAACACCTTCTGCCATAACAAATTAGCATTTGTTCTACTTATTTCCTATTATGGCTTGATTTAATAGAACAATGATAAAAACAAAGAAATTCTCTGTAACTAGATAACGGTTGGAAATAAGATGGGTTTATTAACAGTTTTTGCTTCGTGTAGCATCCCACATCAGACTCTTAAGTTTGGACCACACCTTTTGTATTACCCTGTATAAGAAAATACGGACGCTTTTCCAAAACGCTGTAAAAGTAGTTTGTTCCTCCAGTTAATAAAAGGGCGGAAAGTGGGATTCATATGTGTTAAGTGCTGGCAGCGCAATGGGGCTTTCCCACCGATTAACAGAATTCTCTGATGCTTCTTAAAATTTTAGAAGAACGTTTGGTGGATAGTCGTTTTCGTTCATTCAGTGATCTGTTTATTTTGCAAACATGCCTAAAAGAAAAGTTTGTAAAAGTCAATAAATCCGTGAATGGATAACACATTGTGAATATATATCTACTGATCGGCAAGTCATTTTAAATACTTATTTCATTTTTATAATTGATGGTTACAATGGTGGATTTTGTGTATCTCTGGTCTTTTTATAGAAAATCTGTGCCATCAGCGCGTTGCAGGATGCTTTTTTACGAGGTTTTCATGTGTGAAGGTTGTTTTACGTAGTGTGCCGCCGAATAGTTGCTGTCTCTCGGTGAAGTGCTGGATAGTCAAAGATTATGTGTGAGGCTGTTGCCTCCTCTTTTCTGTAGAGTCTACAGAGTATGTCTCCTCTACATGCGGCAATTTTTTTCTAGATGTTTTCGAATCTGATGATGCCTACTAGCCGTTTAAATTGAGTTCGTCATAGGTGGAGTACATTAGTTGTGAGTCTGCGAGAAGATGTTCCAATTATTTACTTTCGCTGTTTTTGATTCTGTTTAGAATTGGTACGTGGTGGTTTAAATGTTTTCAAGTCTGATTGGCTGTCAAGATATAATTTTTATACAGTTTTGGGTGTACCTGGATACATTGTATTATTGCAATTATTTCAACTTGAAATACTGTGGCTTTAGCTTCTAGAGGTACGCTGATATTTTCTTTTGGTTTTACGCCATATATTTGTGGAAGGAATACTATGGAGGGATACAGTCGGTACCCATTTGAAAGATGGATCACCTCCTCCCACTTCCTGTATTCGTTTGTTGCTACATTGCTCCCGGTCAGTGTGTTAGGTCTTTGTGTTCCAATCCAGGCTTTCTCTAGTAAATTCGAAGATAGTTAATCAATTATTGTCCCTAATATAGAAAGAATTGATAGACAAATAAATAATTATTTTCCTAGAAACGTCAGTTATTGACATTAATATGTGCCAAGTTGCAGGTGCCTATTTTCTCGTTAACAATAAATAAGAAAAGTTATAAACTTAATATTACTATGGTGATGGTGACAAGGGCTGTATAAAAATACCTTTTTAAGAACGATTTATCACCTCAGGAAATTTATAACGACATGTTGAGAGTGTTGGGTGATTCTACCCCGTCATATCAAGGAATTAAGAATTGGTGACGGTTTCGAATGTCTAAGTCATTTGCTTCTACAGCAGGTATAAAAAGTGATTAATCACCCTCGTACATGTCTAAAGGGATTAGTCCCAGAAGGGCTTCAACGGATGCAGTTGGAGCACTTCATCTGTTCATGACTCTACAAATGCACAAATAAGCCAGGCCCTGTATCCTGGTTAGTTTTGTGATGATTGATTCTTGCTCAACTTTAGGTCCCCACACTAGGGTGCCATAGGTTATTATGGATCTAACTGCCGCAGAGTAGTACGTACTGCCATCTTTGGTATGAATCCCCAGGTTTTTGGTAACATACGTCTACACATGGAGGGTGATTTTCATAGTAGTTCGTTCGTAAATGATTATTTTGCATCCGATATGTGCGAGAATTTTCTGTCGATAAACATTTCGTGGATAAAACTAGACTACCCTAAAGTTATATCATTTTGGGAAAAATACTGCAAAATAAAAATGTTATCTACACAAATGCTATGATTTGATAAATTTTTAACGTTTATTAATTTTTGCTATTTAATTTCTAGCGAACTTGAAAATTCAGAAGTGATATTGGGCAAAATATTACATGGCTATTAGCTGATGAAACTACTGATGCAAGAGGAAATGCTGTAGTAAACGTAGTTATTGGGAAACTTTGTTCAAGTGAGTTTTGCAAACCATATTTTGTAATATCTAGAATTTTGGAAACAATTATTGTTAACACCCTTGCTCGGTTTCTCACTGACTCGCTTGGTAACTTTATCTACATAGTTTAATGTTTATAATTTTTTATTTTAGTTCTGAATAAATAATTATCTTATTTAGCGGTTCTGCCGACTACTGAAAGCAATAACCAATATATTAAAAGCGTTTATACTGAAGGAACAGCTTATCTGCTTACACGTTAGAAGCTGTTTAAAATTTGTACGTCTTTTATGTAGATATGCTGGACGTTCTTCTTGTTGCACACATTAAACTTAGGTACAGAAATAGTGAGGGATGAACACCCTGCAGTTAATTATTTAATTTCAAATATAAAAAGGTATTTTTGAAAGCACCACTTTGCAGATAAGTTGCATAATTAATTGTATATTTGCGTATTTAAGTCTATATTTTACATATTTAAGTGCATATCGTGGCTGCTTATTTTCACTTTTTAATGCCTTTCAATGTGATCTTAGGTTCTAAATAGAGACCAGATTTATGGTCTCTAATGAGAACCTAAGATCAGTTTCAATAAAGCACGCTGCACAATGCGTCGACATGCATTAACCTTCAAGGATGTGTTAAAACTACAGCTTTTATTTCAGTAATATAAGCTAATACAGTGCACCCATCTTATTGGAATCACGTTCCGGACCTCTTTCGTAAGTCAATAGCCAGTAGGATGGTTGATAGCAGCTAACTCAGTTCTGTTCTAACCCTCTGTAATGGTTGACGTAAACAGTAGACGTGAACTTAGTTTAAAAGAAAAAATTAACAGTTTAGAACAAATGATAAGTGTTGTAATAGAAGACGATGCAAAGAAAAATGACAATTTAAACACTAAAAGCAATTACACTTGGAAAGACATTCAAGTGGAATCTGCATTGAAACACTGGTTCGTTAATGTCCGTGAACATAATGCACGTGTAGATGGCCAGAGGGGGGTAAGGGGTGGCGCTAACATCCAGTCACCCAAATGTCAACCTCACCTGCACGTGGTACCCCCTGCCAGATAACAAACGAGGCTCTGACGACCGAATATTGGCGGTATAACCATAATTCCGGCTTGCCGAGGCATGTCTGGATGCTACAGATGGCAGCCCCATCACCAGACTCGGGCAGTGGGCTAATCACCCGCCAGCCTTAAACCTACCTGATTCCTGAAACCTCAACTAATGAAAGCCGGACTGTCTTACCGTTGACGACCTTTAGCATGAAATCATGGACACGATTTGGCACTTGGAACATCAGAACTCTCCTGGAACCTACCCGACTCGCACAACTAACACATGAGATGGAACTATATAAGATCCAAGTCTTAGGAATAAGTGAGGTCAGATGGCCAGGTGTAGGTGAGATCACAACCAGCGAGGGTAAAACCTTAATATACTCAGGTCCGCCCGAAAACGAGGACCGAGTAAATGGAGTAGGAATTCTAATGACAAAAGAGGCAAAAAGAAGTTTACTGACGTGGTCTCCTGTATCAGACAGAATCATCGCTGCAAGATTCTATACAAAAGAGCGCAATATAACCATGATCCAATGC
>JABXWE010037299.1:0-12534 GCA_014611495.1 Limonius californicus
CATTTGCCATCTTCAGGTCTTGTCGGATAACTTTCTGCTGGTGCTTCTTGTAATACGACTGTTGACGTTCGTTTCTGCTTGAGCTATATATACTTCTCAGTCAGTCGTATTACAAGAAGCACCAGCAGAAAGTTATCCGACAAGACCTGAAGATAGCAAATGTGATTTTGCCGAAACGTCGTCAAGACAACCATCCCGGTCCATCCCAGGACCAAGAAGTTACTACGCGGAAGAATACCTGGAAGCCAATCACAGCATATATATATATATATATATATATAAATATACGTAATAATATGAAGAAATATTGCGGAATTATTTACCTATCAATGGATTTCCATAACCCTCTTCACGAAACAATACTAATGTTATAGTAAATTTCGCGTAAACCATTTCAAGGTCATTTAACTCCTAAAAAGCTGGTTACTTATGGGAATAACAGGTTCAACCGCCAAGGCTCATATTTCAAAGACATATAGAGGTATTTGTTAGAAAAACGGTATAGCTTTAAGTACTAAAGGTGTGTGTAACAGAAATTTTACGGAAATAAATTATAATGAATAATGTAATAGTGTAGCATATTATAGAGGAGGCCGTGGGGTAGAGGTTAACGTATAGACTTCTACCCTGAAGGTCCTGGGTAAATCTTCTCTGGAGTAGAAGTGATTGCACTTCCTGTGGTTCGGAGCCCACGTTAAGCTGTAGGTCCTTTATGTTTGTGGTACTTTAAACGCGCAGCACAGGCATAGGAGAGATAGTCGCTACGTCTCGTAAGAGATAAAGCACTTGAAGAAGAAGAAGTAGCGTATTATAATAGTATAGCGGTTTTTGGTTGATCCCTTTAGAAATTTCAAAAGTTGTCATCAACTATTGGAAGGTCACTTAGTCGCTACAAAATGGGAGACGTAAGCGACGACGAAGATCCAGTTTAATTTTTCGAGACTTCATTTCAATGTAATTGAGCGACCTACGATACAAAACAGCGTAAGAGCCTTAATAATATATATACAAGTCATCCTTAGCAATAACTGGTTCAAGGTCAACCAGTCACTAGAATGCTGCGCGCATATGCGAAAGTAATTTTGGGCATTCAAACTAGCTCTTTTAAGGTCACATTCCAAGAATTGTTACAAACTGTTGTAACTAAAAATAATATGGCAGCATCCGTGTCAAAGAAATAACAGTTTGACAAACTTTCCACTAATGGTTTTCTATTAAATACTTTTCAGCATACATAGTAATTAATCTTGCTATTAACCATTTCAAGTTTATTCAGTTGCTGAATACTTTTTAGTATTACTTGCTAGTTAATATTTTAAGATTGCTGCTTACAAAACAATTGAGTTAACTATAGTTTTCGGCAATACATATAAAAGTTTAAAAGTAATATAAGGCAGTTGAAATCTTACTAATATGTTTAACATACTTTATTAATCCTTAATAATATACCCAGTTATCTCGTTTTCCACTGTTTCAAGGTCGATTGCACGTCAGAAAGCTGAAGTCGCATGCAAATAAATATTAACTTTAGCCTTACCAGCTGTGAATTCAACGTCATAAAACGATTTTTAGTATACAAAGCTTTAAGTAAACATAATGCTATATTAGATACTAGACATAAGTAGAAATAAAAAGTATTTAGAGACTGCACTAATGCCTCGTTATGTAATGGTGTTCATTGATATATATTTTCTCACCTGTTTTCAAAGTTACATACATATGAATACAATCTTCTAAGTTATTATTTCAAGGTCATATAGCAATTATTTTTAGAAAACGGTTTACCTACGACTAATTTTAGGTACTGTATAACTTCGTAAGGCAACGAAACTTAATTTAACTTCCCGATAATAATTTATTGGTAACTGTTAACTTACAGCTGTAGAGAAAAACAGGTTGAGCTTAACCTTCTCAACCTGTTTTTGTATCAGATCGTATAATGATATTAGTTACAAAACGAGTAAGCTGACTTTCATTTTAGATACGACATACAAAATAAGAGAAAGTAATTAAAGTACCCACAAATGTTTCTCGATGTAATAGTATATACAATGACATTTTCTTATACTATTTTGAGGTTATTCTGTTAGATAGGTTCGATACACTAATTTCAACCTTTAAGGCTGTTAATGTAAATTCATATAACAGTGCCATTTAAGAATAATTTTAGGAGCTATATAGCTATAACTGAAGGGAATAAAATATAGTTGAACTTCCCATTAATAATTTTTTGCTATATTTTCATGACTTTGTAATAATGCATTTCATAACCTTGTTCCCAACTATTTCACAATTACTCAGCAACTACAGAATTAGACATGTACAAGGTCTATTCGGAAAATAAGGGAGGTTGAATGAGGGGCGTAATCAACTTGGTGTATTGTGGAGGTGTTTTAGTGACTGACGAGCTAGCCATACGTCACTTTATCATGGACTTGTCATTATATCCAGTTGTATAATACAGCGCTAAAATGAACACTACGGTTGCAAATTCCGGCAAGTGTAATGTGTTTTCGCCATGCAAAATACGAGAATGCTGCCAAAAGTTACCGTCAAATATGCAAAGTTTATGGTCCAGACATCATGAGTGAAGGATAGGTCAGACAGTGCTGTAGGAATTTCAGAGGTAGCCCAACAAACGTTCATAATAAGTTGAAGACTTTCTGTTATCAACGACAATCCTGTGAAAAAGGCGAACAAGAAAATTCGTAAATATAGGTACTTCAATTTTTCGAAAATAGCCGCATATTTTCCTAAAATTTCACGTACGGTACTTGATGAAATTGTCAAGAACAGGCTACAGTCCCAAAAGCTTTGTGCGAGGTGGGTGTCAAAGATGTTGACGGATGTTCACAGGAAGTAGCGAATTGCCTCTGCACTGACTTTCCTGCATCGCTACAAAACTGATGGCGATGAGTACGTGAATTACATTGTCACTGGGGATAAGACGTGGATTGCATACGCAAATGTTGAAACCATACAACAATCAATGCAGCGGAAACATACGAGTTCCCCTACATCCAAAAACTTTAGGTAAACATTTGAAAACAAAAAGCTCATGGCTACGGTATTGTTGGCTGATTTCCTGGAACGTGGAACGACAATGAATGCAGGCGTGTATAGTGAGACCTTAAGGAAGCTGTGAATGGCGATTGAAAACATAAGGCAAGAAATGCTGACCTCTGGAGCCGGGCTTAGGTACGATAACGCCCGTACAAAATTGGTTTCCATCACAGGTGGCAACCGTCTATGACGAACGTATACAAAAACATATACCACAATATGATAAACGCTGAAATTCGAATACTGACTAGACGAGAGCAGCCTCTTAAGTTTTTACAAATGACCACTAGGTGGCGCTATTGAAATGTGGCATTACTATTTTAGTACAATTTGACATTCGTTATTGTGAAAACAGTAGCAGTTTAGAAATTGACCGAGTAGTTTGTTTAGAGTGAACGTTAAAACAGCAGTTTTGTGAAAAAAATGGAAATTTCACGTGAAGGTTTTCGTTGGATGATTGTTTGCGATTTTAGTAAAGGCCTAACTCAACAACAATGCATAGAATCGCTTCGTTCAACATTTGGTAATGAATCACCGTCAGAAAAGACTGTTTACAATCGGTTTGGAGAATTTCGTCGTGGTCGTGCGTCCGTCAGTGATGAATTTCCTGAAGGTCGACCAAAATCGGTTGTTATTCCAAAAAACATCGATGCTGTGCGCAACATGATTGAAGAAGATCGGCATGTGACCTATAGTGAGATAGAGGCATCCTTAGGCATATCGAAGACTACAGTACATTCGATTTTGCATGAGTATTTAGCTGTGAAAAATATCTGTTCCCGATGGATTCTGCATAATTTCACCGAAGCTCAAAAAAGACTCGTGTTAAATGTAAGAAAACATTTAAAACATTCGACCGAGGAACTGCAAAATCCGTATACAACATCGTAACAGGTGACGAAACTGGGATATATTCGTATGTACCGGAAAATAAGCAACAATCCACTGTTTGGGTGTTCCAAGATGAACCGAATCCCACAAAAGTTGTTCATTCACGAAGCACTTCCAAGAATATGATCGCTTGTTTCTTCGGTTGTACTGGACATGCCGCAACCTTTCCTTTAGAGGATCCAAGAACAGTTAACGCTGAATGGTATACAAAAATTTCTTTGCCAGAAGTCATCGACGAAATCAGGAAAAATAACCGAAAACGTCGCATTATTCTTCATCATGACAATGTCAGCTCTCACACAGTACGTCAAACAATTGATTATTAGAAGGAGAAAAACATCTATTTAATGTTTCATTACCCGTATTCACCTGATTTATCACCTAACGACTTCTTTGTGTTCCCGAATGTCAAATAAAACTGCGTGGACAGATACCAACTTTAGAGTGGAAAAAATGTTTCGAGAATTGGTTTGAACACATGCAAAAGTGTATAAATTTTAAAGGCGAATATTTTGAAAAACTATAAAACAGTTTGTTCCAAAAAAAATTTTTTCCTTCCTAATTTTGTAAAAACTTAAATGTCTGCCCTTGTATAGAGAAAGAGGAGTGTATCTAAGATTTAAGCATAATGTTTTCGACTTGATATTGTTTTATGGCCGATGGGCTCTTAATTTCCGAATAAGCCTTATACGAAGGTTAAGCAGAATGTTGCTTTATTTTAATTTTAGACACTACACGTAAAAAATAATTTGTAGTAATTAAAGTCTCGACTAGCATCTTCGCGTAACCTAACTACTAAGTTCCTTTCAAGTTGTTATTTTAAGGTTATATGTCGATATTTGTTATAAGATGTATAAATAAAGTTATTGTAAGTAAAAATTTAGAAAGCAAATATTTAATTAATCGGCCTGTAATTGTTTTTTTCACTAACGTCCCCAGTTAATTCGCTGGTTATAGGGCGCATTAAAAAAATATTTCTTCTCTCTTACTTTCGTCGTTTAATTATTAATTGTCTTTCGGCAGTATTTACTTTTTTCCGGAAAAAAGGGGTCGAGTCTGCAAATTAATCAATTAAGTAAAATATTGATGATGTTAGAACGTGAGCTATTGTTTCCAAATATTTAGAAAAACAGTGACACAACCAAGCACGTTACGTACTTTCATACTGAAGGAATTAATTTGAAGAACATCTAAAATGAGGATTATTTTCTACGGATTTTCCGTTGCTCTCGAAAGTTTATTTTATTAATTAGGAAACGTTTTCTTTTCGCTGCGAAATTCTATTTTTATTTCTTTTTGTTATTAGAATTTAATTCGTGGAAATTGTACTGAGTAGATAAAAGAATGTGGCGGGCATGATGATCCCGTTAGTGAATGAGAAATTAATTGTTACTTTGTTATTTTTAATAGAACACCTTATACAATTTTTATTTTTAAATTGAACAATAATTTGTGAGTGTTTGGTGTAATTCATTTAATATCTCCACTACGGCTTTTCTGTGGAAATAATTTTGAAGCAATGTTTATGTATTTACCACTTACATAATCCACAGAGTTACGAATAGTTTCATTTACAGTGTTTAACAAATAAATTCAAATATTTGAAAATTAGTTGTAACGTGTGATTTCTGACGCGTGGTGTATATCAGGAGTGTATTCCATTTCAGCTTTTTAGACGGCATTCTTCGGGTTTCGATTCAAAAATTTGTTCTCATATTGTGTTCTGCGCATCGATCGTGAATTTTCGGATCTCGGATCGCAGTCAGTGGATTAAGGTAGAACGTATTCTATTCTCAAGCAGTGCAGACTTGAATTTTTAATTAAGGTCGTTACGACTCGGAAGATTATTCCAATTTGTGAATTTTCAAGTGATTTGAGGAAGTTTAAACACGGTAGTGTGATAGTAAGATTTTCCCTGGGAGATATCCTAATTTAGTGCACTTTTGGAGAGTAAGCTTAGAAGGTCCTTATTCCACTCGTTTCTTTTCTAAGACAGTTGAATTTATTTAGGCATCAAATACCAGCCGGAAGAGTGGGAAAAAATCCGGAAACTGATCGCATTTATAACGACGTGGGAAATTCAGAGAGCTCGATATTTCAGGCTAGAAATTCCAGTGCAGAGATCGTCGGCGTGGTATGAGTAGCAGATGGTCGTACAGCGAGTCCATTGTGAAAAGAAAATCAACGTTCAAGGTCTGTTGGCAACTTTTTACCTTACCTGCGTTGGGTTGATAAGTTCATGGAATTTCGAGAACTATTGAAAGACGAATAACTACGACTCGTTTTAATTGCGTAAACATATTTATGTTGAAATATAATAATACTCGACAAAATTTTGGTATTTAGTTAAATATTTTATTTGGAAAAATTCATGTTCATATTCAAATAACTTTTTGTACACTGAGAACTTGTTAAATGGTCTGCAGTTTACGAGATTAAAAATTTCTGATTTAAAGTTCAAACGAAAGGGGGAATTTTGCGTAAATTTATAATTATCCGTGCGCATATACCATTTATTTTGGGTAATTAATCTAGTTTTGCGTATACGAGGCCTCGCAATATCGTCGATTCTAGACGTGAATTCGGTGGGTTGTTTAACATTGTAGAAGCGGATTAACGCTTCCTAATTTAATACTGATCTACGCATTATTGTTTTCCCTAGAAATTTTGTGTTCAGTTCTGCATATAAAAATTAAATCAGAGAGAGTAACGTACTGTGGTCCGTTCATTTTATTTATTCATGAATGTGAATTTATGTTTATATTGCTATATACCGGTCCCTTTTGGTAAATTGTACTAGTGATTTGCAACTTGTAAGTCAAAGTTCTCACACCTTGCTAAAATACCTCGGCTTTTACTTCTTATCTCAGGGTTTCGTGGCTTCCTTTATGTTTCTATTCTTCAGAATATTCTCATTTACTTCAATAAAACAACCAATTCCATAACTTCATATAATTACACAAATATTACATTTACCAAAACGTTAATTGCCAAACATGAATCTTTGTATGTAAATTTAAATTAATTTGTTTGCTCGGGTGTGATTTTCTGGGTGAAGCCCGATCACAGCTCCGCTCGATTCAAATATTAAAACTTGAATAAATTATTTTCCAACCCTTGTTTATCTATATCCCTAACAACCCTCAAATTTATAATATTTACCCTATTGGAGTTCACTTTCTTATCACGTGTTATACGTTCACGTTCTTAATACGATTCTAATGATTTCCAATGCCACCTCCAATAAGACAAACATTTAACAAATTTATAAACACATAATTGTCTAGTAAAGAGATGCATAGATAAAGTATGCTCTTATACTTGCTTGCTGTGCAGCATTGGTACCTCCATGGCCTACTCATATATTTATCATAACAATATATATAACTTGGGGTTGTGTTCCTGATTTTTTTATCCTTTTTATGCTTCCTATATATATACTTGTATTGATCAATTATATTTTCTGGATCATTATATTTTGGGAAATTTGTCAATTACAACTGTGTTTTATTCTGTCTTGGAAAATAAGTTTAATATTACCAAGCAAGGTAAGTTCGCATCCAGGAAGGTTCCTGTTTACCCAAAGTTATCTTCGAGGAGGAAAGGGTTTTTTTAAACAGGTGGCGCCTAGGTTTACATCGAACCACCCTTCTTCGACTGCAGCTAGTCGAACCCTTGTCCTTGATACCTGGACCTTGCTTAGAAATAGATACTTCGCTTTTGTGTGCATAGAACTATTTTTGTTGTCGCCGTCGTTTAACTAGGCGTCACATAGTAGGCTTATGTTATTCAAATACTACAGTACAGAATCTGGGAAGAAGCATGATTCGCTGCGCCACGATTAGTCACGACACGATTCACTGCGCCACGATCAATCGCGACACTATTAATTGCGACACGATTAATCGCGACACGATTAATTGCGACACGATTAATCGCGACACGTTTCTGGCGTTTGAATTTGATTCTGACTTTTAAAACTTCGATTTTGAAATGGCGTTTGTTGTTGAAAATCCGTCCGAGTTTGATCAGAGTGCGGTCCTTTTATGCGCTGAGGGTATACAGCTATTGCAGATTCATACGCTAATGCAAGCAGTGTATGGAAATGCATGTATTGCGTACCCAACTGTGAAGGAAAGGTGCCAAAAATTTAAGAATGGAAAAGAGGGGACGATGGATGAACCGCGACCAGGTGCACCGTGCACTGCATTAACAGAAAACAATATGGCATGTGTAGAAGTCCTTATTAGAGAAAATCGTTGAATTTCAATTAGGGAAATTTCAGAAATTGTTGGTGCGAGTGTAGGATCTGTCCCTAGCATTGTTCGTAATCTGGATTACAGTAAAGTTTGTTCGCAATGAATTCGTTTTCTCTTGTATAATGAACAAAAATGCTTGTAAATGGGCTTATCTCTGCAACACCTCACAGACTATAGGCAAAATGTGATGACTTTCTTGTGTCAATAGTTGCTGGTGACGAAACTTGGTGCCAGTACTACGAGGCATCCAGTAAGTTATCGTCGATGCAGTGGAAACATTCAAGTTCACCACCACCGAAGAAGTATAAAGCACAACCTTCACATATTTGAACATGCGCGATCTATTGTCACCGGCAACAGTTTCGCGCCCTCGACAGAATAGAACGAGTATGCGCGGGTATCCACCTGGGTATACACGATAATGCGTTCTATTTTACCAATAAGAAATTGCTTCAAAAAAGTTACCAGTGCGCGGTAGGCCTTAGACATCACGGTAAAATGTGGAGTAGAATCTACCACTTACTGCAGATATTATACAGTTTATTAGATATAAATTGAGTAATAGGATTGCTATAAGTTGGGGCCGTTTTTATTAAGTGAATAGTATAAATAGGCAACCCAAGTTACATTTGACCACCCAATATATAATTTTTTTACCATTACATTTGAAAACTCCGTAGCATATAATTAAACGGGCCGAATAAAGAGTCTTCCTAGGCAAATGTATAAAACCAACTAGGAATACTTATTTAAAAAATATTAACTGTCACCGTTATTACCTTGATGGAATGAGTATGTGCAGTACGCTCAGAAATATAATCAAATTCGCCTTTACAGAGTTCAATCTATGTTTGTTCTTATTTCTAAAGTTGTATCTGAGAACGGACAACAGTTTTAGTAATACTTGTAAAAACATGGTAGTAGTTTTACTGGCGGCGAATCGTGGCGCGGCGATACCTGGCGGCGAATCGTGTTGCCGGAGAATTACCCATTACTTGTAAGCAAACACTATACAAGATTTGAAATTTGTACGAAGACAACAGTTTTAGTAATACTTGTAAAAACATGGTAGTAGTTTTACTGGCGGCGAATCGTGGCGCGGCGATACCTGGCGGCGAATCGTGTTGCCGGAGAATTACCCATTACTTGTAAGCAAACACTATACAAGATTTGAAATTTGTACGAAGTAATGTTTTGAATTATATTTGCAAGAAAAAGTAAAAATGGTTGGTAATAATTAGAATTTAGGAAAATCGGGAGTTCAAATCCCCGACTCGGTGCATGGCGGGCGGCGTATCCAGTCTCTTTCAATAATTTGCCACTTGACAACCGGATGTGAGAACAAAGATACCGGAGATCTGAGTCTCCGCCTTGCAGGCCAAACTCCTTCATGTGGTGTAGAGCCTCACCATTATTATGATTTAGGTTTCTTTTTGGGTATTTATTATTGGAAATTGACATCAGTCCTAACTTGGAAATATGGAAAACTTACATCTGTTTTCGTACGATTTTGTAATAATGAACTGGTTAGTATCTGCGCAAACAGTCTGTAATGATCTTATCTTTGACAGTATAACTAGTAAAACTTTGAAACCCCCTTCCCACGCGATATTTAGAATACCTAAATACGTATTTCGGCAACTCAGCTGCCATCTTCAGTAGGAACTTGTACTAACTCAAGTAACTTAATTGAGGAATATCGTTACCTAGAGCAGTTTTCACATCTTAGGACGGCCAAATGAGCAGATTAATAAGAGCAATGGCAAAAGAAAAAAAGAATAACAACAAATCTAAGTGTAAAACCTAAAAGCATAGGGTATTCTAACACGCGAAATAACTTATTACAAATAACTTATACAAAAACTATTTTTTTAGATAATCCCAGTAGTACATGGTAGTCTTCAAAAAGGCTTTTAATTTAAATGTTTAAAGAAAATGCAGGTAAATACAAACGAAATACAAGGAACGTGTTAACCACAAACGGACGTAGTAAACAAATGACGATATTTTTAAGACGTTCTGCAGCCAAGGCAACCAAAGAAATTTTGCAACACGCAACAGTCCATGAGATAGTAATCAAACTCTATCGCGTAACGAACCCTAACTTTTTATTTCGTCGAACCGTTTTATTCCTTCCCCTGTTCTTTCGGAGGCTTAGGGCTGTTTGCCTGATCACGGGTAATCGAACTGCAGCCAATGTAAAAAGCAATACGTATAGCACAATATGCGATAAAATAAAGTGGTAGCAGAGTATTGCCATTGTTCCGCGCCTTATGTGGAAACATTTGATTTAAAAATTCACAACAATTACAACGTAATGGATAGGTCCTCTGTCCTGGTGAAAGCAAATCTTATTAGGTAATTCCCCATTTTCTTCAAGGGCAGGAACAATTTGATTTTTTATTTGGTCGTTTGGAATGAACTCTAGATTTTAAATACCGCGAAGGAAAGAAATTCAATGGATTCCGGCCCAGAGCACAAGCCATTCAATAAAACCCCTGCGCCCTGTTTGGAAACATTTGATTTAAAAACTCTCAACAATTACAACGTAGTGCGGAAGTGCTCTGAACTGGTGAAACCAAATAGTATTAGGTAATTCCCAATTTTCTTCAAGGGCAGGGACAACTTGATTTTTTATTTGGTCGTTCGGTATAAACGCTAGATTTTAATTACCCCCAAGGAAAGAAATTCAATTTATTCAGGTCCGCAACACAAGCCATTCAATGAAACCCCTGCGCCCTATTGGGAAACATTTGATTTAAAAACTCCCAACAATTACAACGTAATGGGGAGGTGCTCTATCCTGGTGAAACCAAATAGTTTTGGTAAATCCATGTTTTCTTCAAGAGCAGGGACAACTTGATTTTTTATTTGGCCGTTCGGTACAAACTCTAGATTTTAATTACCCCCAAGGAAAGAAATTCAATTTATTCAGGTCCGCAACACAAGCCATTCAATGAAACCCCTGCGCCCTATTGGGAAACGTTTGATTTAAAGACTCCCAACAATTACAACGTAATGGGGAGGTGCTCTGCCCAGGTGAAACCAAATAGTATTAGGTAATTCCCCTTTTCCTTCAAGAGCAGGGACAACTTGATTTTTATTTGGTCGTTCGGTATAAACTCTAGACTTTAAATACCCCCAAGGAAAGAAATTCAATGTATTCAGGTCCACAACACAAGCCATTCAATGAAACCCCTGCGCCCTATTGGGAAACATTTGATTTAAAAACCCTCAACAATTACAACGTAATGGGCAGGTGCTCTGCCCAGGTGAAACCAAATAGTATTAGGTTATTCCCCTTTTCCTTCAAGAGCAGGGACAACTTGATTTATATTTGGTCGTTCAGTATAAACTCTAGTTTTTAAATACTTTCAAGGAAAGAAATAAATGGATTCAGGTCCGCAACACAAGCCATTCAATGAAACCCCTGCGCCCTATTGGGAAACATTTGATTTAAAAACTCCCAATAATTACAACATAATGGGCAGGTGCTCCGCCCAGGTGAAACCAAATAGTATTAGGTTATTTCCTTTTTCCTTCAAGAGCAGGGACAACTTGATTTTTATTTGGTGGTTCGGTATAAACTCTAGATTTTAAATACTTTCAAGGAAAGAAATAAATGGATTCAGGTCCGCAACACAAGCCATTCAATGAAACCCCTGCGCCCTATTGGGAAACATTTGATTTAAAAACCCCCAACAATTACAACATAATGGGCAGGTGCTCTGCCCAGGTGAAACCAAATAGTATTAGGTTATTTCCTTTTTCCTTCAAGAGCAGGGACAACTTGATTTTTATTTGGTGGTTCGGTATAAACTCTAGATTTTAAATACTTTCAAGGAAAGAAATAAATGGATTCAGGTCCGCAACACAAGCCATTCAATGAAACCCCTGCGCCCTATTGGGAAACATTTGATTTAAAAACCCCCAACAATTACAACATAATGGGCAGGTGCTCTGCCCAGGTGAAACCAAATAGTATTAGGTTATTTCCTTTTTCCTTCAAGAGCAGGGACAACTTGATTTTTATTTGGTGGTTCGGTATAAACTCTAGATTTTAAATACTTTCAAGGAAAGAAATAAATGGATTCAGGTCCGCAACACAAGCCATTCAATGAAACCCCTGCGCCCTATTGGGAAACATTTGATTTAAAAACCCCCAACAATTACAACATAATGGGCAGGTGCTCTGCCCAGGTGAAACCAAATAGTATTAGGTTATTTCCTTTTTCCTTCAAGAGCAGGGACAACTTGATTTTTATTTGGTGGTTCGGTATAAACTCTAGATTTTAAATACTTTCAAGGAAAGAAATAAATG
>JABXWE010037300.1:0-19266 GCA_014611495.1 Limonius californicus
ATTTAAAACAGAGACAGATTGAAATAGTGAGCTTGATATCCACCTCTCCAATTTAAATTAGAGATCCCAAATATTATTAAAATTAAAATCTATGGGTTGACGTCAATATTCTATAACTTCTGTGAATTTTTAAGTTTGAAATCACGATTATGAGTAGTAAGTAGATGCTTTAGTAATCGATGTTTTGAGTTTCAATTACAGATTTTGAGTTTGCAGTTGTGATTTTGGGTTTCAACACCAAAAATAGGAGTTTTGAAGTGAATTCGAGATTTTGAGTTTAAAACAGAAGTTTAAATAGTTAACTTAAGTTTGAGATACAGATTTTCAGTTTAAAATAGCGATCTCTGGTTTGAATACCAAAAACTGGAGTCAACAACAAATATTCTGAATTGAATTCCAGATTTTGAGTTTAAAGTGGAACTTTTCAATAGATATCTTGATATTGAATTACAGATTTTCAGTTTCAATACAGATTTTGAGTTACAGTAGTGACTTCGGGTTTCAATACCAAAAACTAGAGTTTAAAACAGACATTTTGAATTTAATCTAGATTTTGATCTTCAAGTGGAATTTTACGACAGATATATTGAGTTTGAATTACAGCCTTTCAGTTTCAATATAGATTTTGAGTTTGCAATTGTGATTTCGGGTTTTAATACCAAAATCTGGAGCTTAAAACTTACAATTTAAAGTGAACTCGAGATTTTGAGTTTAAAGTAAAAGTTTAAATAGAATTTGAGATTTTGAGTTTTAGGTGCAAGGCTAAATAGATATTTTGATTTTAAAGTTAAAGATTTTTAAGTTTCAGCTCAAGATTTTGGGGTCGAATAGCAAGAATTACAGTTTAAAACAGAAATGAACAATACAAATCCACACTTGAAGTTTAGAATGCAAGTTTAAATCGATACCGTGAAGTTTGAAATACCAAGTTTAGGTTTGAAAACCAAAAACTCGTGTTTCAGCAGAGACTTTGAATTGAAGTCAAGATTATGACTTTAAAGTAGAAGTTTAAAACGAAATCTTAAGTTTGAAGTTGAGATATCGAGTTTGAAGTCAAAATTTTGAGTATGGAAACCGAGATATGAAATAAAAAACCGAGATAATGCGTTTACAATACCAATGTAAATCATATTTTGCGTGTAGAGTAGAGATCTTTAGTTTGGAATAGAGATCTTGAGTTCAAAATCCAGATTACGGGTTTGATATACCGAGGTTTTAGAAATTAAAGTATACGTGTTTAAATACTTATCTTAAGTTTAAGTACAAGTTTAAATGAAGCTCTTGAATTTAGAATATAGATGTTGAGCTTGAAATCGCGATTCTAAGTTTAAGCTTAAACTTCAAGTTTAAGCTTAAACTTCAAGTTTAAGTTGGCATCTTAAATTTAAGTAGAAATATTGAGCTGAAGCCCAATATTTTGAATTCCTAATTTTCAAAATCGAGATACCTAATCAACTTAAGTTCAAAGACAAGATTTTCTGCTAAGTTTGAAATCCTGAGGAATCAAAATTCCGAATTTAAACTGATATCTAGAATTTATACAGTGAAAATCTTGATTTTCAAATTAGTCTTAAATTTAAAACTGCAATATTAAGGTCAAAGACAAAATGTTGTGTTTAATATCTCAATTCTCAATTGGCTTTTACAACCTCATGTGTGACCTAAAGATTTCGATTGAAGTAGGCAATTTGAGTGTAAAATAAAGATTCCGGGTTTGAGATACAAGATTTTTGAGTTTAAAATATACATTTAAATATTTATCTTAACTTCATAGTTAAAATTTTGCGTTTACATCCCAAGAACTGAGTTGAAAACCGCGATTTTGAGTTTCGAGTACAAGTTTAAATGGATGTTTTGAGTTTAGAGTAGTGATTTTGAGCTTAAAGTCACGACTGTATGTTTGAACTATAATCAATATCTTAAATTTGAAGTCGAAATATCGAGTTGAAGCCAATATTTGAACTCATAAAACACAGATTTTAAAATTGAGATAATCAAATTAAGATCAAACTCTTAAGGTCAACATAAGATCTTCTGGTTAAATTTGAAACCCTGAGTTTAACGGAAATACAAGATATTGGCTTGAATGTCCAAATTCTTAGTTGTCGGTAAAAACCTTGTGTGTGAAGCCAATATTTTAAGTTTGAAATAGATTCCAAAGGATAACAAAAATACTAAAGAATGGCCCTTGTATAGTTTGGCAAAATACACGGTGGCAACTTGAATTATTTTACTCGTTAATATTTAAAATACTCTAATAAGAGACACAAAGTCTTGTAAATTACCAGACACTTCATATTTTAAATCAAAAGCTTGGTAATTTATTAGATTTTGTATATTTGGTGGTTTTCCAAGATGCTGATGGTGTCTGGACATACAATTATGATGTATGTTTCTATAATCACATACCCACCTCTGAATCGTTCGTACTTTTTCTTCGACTGCTCGTCGTTTTTCCCATTCTTCAGCTGTTTCATATGGGCCAGCAGTTAAAATTTTGTCTGTAACATTAGGTATCCACACTTCTTCATTTCCCATTTGCGTAGCCTGCGCATAATGTGTATCGAGTAGTCGATTTCGCCAAAAATATGTTTGTGTATCTCTGTGAGTCTTCCTTTCAGGCGGTACTTTAGGAGGTGCAGGCCCAGTTTGACTGTATCCATGATGGTATTCTACACCACTCTCCTTGTGCACGTAACCACCCAGAAAAGGTTTTTCTATACTATGATTAATAATTTCCACAACCACATCACGGTAGCCATCTTCCTCATCAGAATCATCAACTCTCACTGTAATCACATCGGGTATGCCAATATTTTCATAAGCTTGCTCAGCAGAAATAGGATGCTCTAGTTTCGTGGAGCACAGCTCAAATTCCAAGATTTTATACGTGCCCAAATCGAATTCGTTCAAACGTCTGTCATCGCAAATATGCTTTTGGTCTTTTCTAATTATAATACTATCGAAAGGAACTCCAAAAACATCAACCAATATAAACTTAATTTCCCCAATAGTTACACTGTCTGGATAAGACTGTGTGAACACTTTTGCATCACTAGTGGTGAATTTCACTGTGACACAACTTGGACACGAATGATCACAAATCACCCCCTTTCCCTTCTGACTATAATCAATTGTAATTGTTGTGCTTCCAGAATCACTAAAATTGTCCATGATAGTACAAATTTTTATAAACCAAAATGTAAGTGTTAAAAAATTATCCAGTGAAGGATGACAGCAGTTGTCACTGAAACTATTGCTTAGAGACTGCATTTGGATATTGATTTGCGTCAATCAAAGAAAGGCAGCAAGTGGCTGACACAAGATAACACCAGATTTAAGAACCACGGAACATGCAAACAGCCTTTTCCAGGGCGATTGATCAATAACCTGTGGTTGGCAAATGGAACATCAATAATGCCTAACAGAAAATATTTCCTGAAAGATTCAGTTTAATTTATTTGTTGTTGAAGACACGGCAGAATTGTATAGCCTTTTTTTTATTTGTGTATTTCATAAGGACTACAACATGGAAAAAATGCAGAAAGGAGCTAGAGGGTAAATTGTATGAAAACAATTTAAATACAAACAGAAACTCATAAATATAAACACAAATATATATCAAAATCATATTTGATGGATTTTCCATTATTACTCTTAGGTATTAAAATAAAGAGAGAATTATTACTATAAATAAGTAGAACTTTGCGGGCAAGAAAATATGTTAATGATCAAAAAAGGCAAAGAAAAGACACTATTTTTCGTAAGTATAATGCTGTTCAAAAAAATATGCAAAAGCCTCAGTGATTCCATAAAAGTTTCTTCAAGATTATTTTTTAACAAAAATGTTAGAATATTCATAGCACCAGATATTTCTTTAAAGTCAGATCTTGTGTATATAACTTCTAACTGATTTTTAACCTGTTCTTAGAGAGCATGGGATAAAAAGAAACTACTCTGTTTAAAATATAAATATATGTTTGTCTCTGCAAAAAAATGATAGGTGTAACACCAGTTCTGTGCTTTTCTCTCCATTTTCTGTGTTAAATTTACAGAAAAGCAACGATTAAATTGAATATTTTTATCAGGGAAGGGGCGCACCCGTGCCCACTTATTCAAAAGCCCCCACGAACTACTGCCAAAAAAACGATATCAGTGAACAGAGAGAAAAAGAAAAAACTATTGTTCACTTCCAGCATCTCTGTCAAAACAAAACGAAAAAGCTACGGGGAGGGGGGGAGAGATAGCAAAAACACTATTTTTCATGAGTATAATGCTGCTCAAAAAATATGCAAAAGTCTCAGTATTTCCATAAAAGTTCCTTCAAGATTATTTTTTACCAAAACTGTTAAAATATTCATAGCACCAAATATTTCTAAGACGAATCTTGTGTAAACTGTTTATTAACCTGTTCTTAGAGAGCCGGATAAAAAGAAACTACTCTGTCTAAAATATAAATATATGTTTATGTCTCTGCAAAAAAATGATAGGTGTAACACCAGTTCTGTGCTTTTCTCTCCATTTTCTGTGTTAAATTTAAATTCGGCGTGGGCCTGCCTAATGTTTTAATTTGAAGTTTTTCTTCAATCGAATTCTTGAAAAGTCAATCTTTAAAAGGTTATTAACATTATTCATCGTTTATTAGTCACAAAACTGCACTTTGGAATTGAAAACTTTGGGCGCGAGCGTATCTGCTATAATCAATAATCATAATTTACGTACGTTCAGGCGATGTTTGCTGAATATAGAGAATCGTGGGGGCCGAATAGATGCCATCTTCACACCTGAAGGTTTAATCGCGCAATGCGATCGCAAACTTTGCGGCGAAAATCGCGGAATGGACGACAATTTAAACGTTAGCTATAGAAAACAAACTTTTGCAGAGTTAGTTAATTTTAATTATTATTTAAATACAGAAAAGCAACGATTAATTTTAATATTTTAATCAGGGAAGGGGCGCACCCGTGCCCACTTATTGAAAAGCCGCCACTGAACTACTGTTAAAAAAATGTAACGATAACAGTGAACAGAGAGAAAAAGAAAAACTATTTTTCACTTCCAGCATCTGTGTCAAAACAAAACGAAAAAGCTACAGGAGAGTGTAGAGAAAGCAAAAACCATTTACCAAAAACTTTTTTCAATAGTATTTCTGTTCTAAACTACCAGCTTTCTAATAAGTATAGAAGCATGTTTTAAACTGATTTAATTATAGATAACAATATTGTTTGTGTATTAATAATTCGAATATTTAGCAGCCTAAAAGATCGGGATAGTTTCAAAAACATCATGTCAATCTACTCTACATAGAAGTACAACTTTTTAAGTGGTCACAATTTACTTAATTACCCCTAAAGATCACCCGATTAATTTGCAAAATCATAATGGGTTCCAAATACAATTTACATTCGAAAACAGCAAATTTTAAACTTTGAATATCAATATTTTGTATATCATATTAGAATGTTTATAGTAAACCTACTGAACATCTGTTGTTTTTAAACCTGTAGCTTTAAATGCATTTTTTGTTCTTAAACTTCTAAAGCTAAGTGTCCACTTGAGACAAAATAGTCTCGAGAGCAGTCTCGAGACTAGACTCACAAATGTATATGGGCCTGAGAGCACTCTCGGAGACAAGCCGTCACTGGTCGCCGAGACTGTACGTGTCGCAAGTGGACATGTTCATTCCTGCTCTTGAGATCTAGTCTCCAGTCTTCCGTCAATGCTGGAAGAGCTCTGAGAGCACTATCAGTATCAATACACTATCACTACAAACAGCGTGTATTTAATAATTAATTAATTAATTAATTATAATATAATAATTTGACTTTTTTCAAAATAATTTACATTATGTCAATATTACAATTTACTTTCGGCTTAGACCGTGTCGTCATTTGGGAACTACACCCAGCATTATGAGGTAAGGACCGACCTGTAGCTTGTCTGCCTTTACAAGCATTTGCTCTAGAAGTCTGAACAATATTTGTTTGTAGGCCCTGCCTGCCTAAACAGGGCCGTGTGCTTATATTAATCAAACCTTGGGGCGGACAAGGACAATCTGGTGTTTTACTAAATCTAAAAGCAGTTCAAATTGCACTGCAGACATACGAATAAAACTGCTGTGCATCCGCGAACCGCAACTCATTTACGAGAGTTGAATCGGCTCCCAAGTCAATTCGACGATCCACCCATTTCCTTACCCAACACTTCTTTTTTTTATCTTCCGTTTTTGCACAATCTTATACTCAATTAAAAAATTTTGCCAAATAAAAACACATATACTTGCGAACAAGTCACACAGCAGGCTGCGTGTTGACTCTCTAGTCGACACTGAATTGTCTTGGTCTCGAGACTAAAGTCACTGTCGAGTCTCCCATACCTATCTCGAGACCGCAAGTGATCTCAAATGGACAACACCCTGAGACCAATCTCGAGACTTTCTCTCGAGATTTTATCTCAAGTGGACACTTACCGTAACACTTAAAATCATGAGAGTAGATATAATTAGCTTATTGTCATCCAATTCGCCAGATTTCAACCTGCTCATTAATACAGTGAAAAAGTAGTTCTAAAACTTCAACTACCAAAACTGTTAAGCTGGATATAATAAACTCTTTTTTAAGCCATCTTAATTAACCAGATTTGAATCAAGCACTCCATATAAATTTGTTATAGTAAAGCTCCGATTGCAACAAATTGATTTTTTTTAGTACACACTGCAATAAATTACAAGACTATGTCTATTTCAGATTCATCTAAGCAATGTAATTACAAAATGTAGTGCAAGTTGCAAGTTTTTGTGAACATCCTCTATATTCATAAACATTTTTGATCTTTAATTATTTGCTAATAGGAAATATTTTTTTGAACTGAACTGAATAATTGTTTACGTGTCAGGTAATGATAAATAAACTGCAAGATACCTACTTGTTAGATATTATTTGTGTTTGAAATTATAAAATCTAACTAAAATAAATTGAGCAGCAAACATAACAAAGAATTTGTAGACTTCATTAGCTGAATTGGTAGACAAAATTAATATCGAATATTCGTTGTATGCTTTGTTGCTATGCTAATTTATGTTTGTGTATATGAATGCTTCCTTAAATTAATAGTATTCTGAATGTCTAGATTTAAAACTGTAATGCAGATTGAGTGATGAATAATCATTAAGTATAACAACAATGTATGTGACCCAAAGTTATTGTGTATGCAAACACTACAGCATTATTAAACAAACAGCTCTGTACTGTACTGTATTTCATGCAAATACCGCTTTAGCAGCTTTCTTATGAATAGAATTATAACTACATACTTTCTGAAGTTAATGTTTAGTCTTTCTTCAAATTGTAGTAAAAATGTAGTTTTCTTTCATATTTAATTCAATAGGTAGAAGAGATTTAAACAATCCAAATGTATAGAATTATTGAAATTAAATTTTATAGGTATGATAGTAACTTAAACACAAAGAACATAATAGATTAGAACGATACAGAAATTTAACATTTTTGATTGTGAAACTTGCATAACCTCAAAATTCACATGCTAATAAGCCAATAAAATTGTATTTTTCTTTAAAACTACCTTTACATTAGCTTATGAAGAGGTAACTGTAGAATTCTATCCCGAAAATGGGCAAAAACTTTGGAGCCCTTCAGTTTCCATACAACATAACCTCACTAAGTGCAAAACGTCAATTTAAGAGAGCACAAATAGCACCAAGATAACTTTGATTTTGCTTTTGTGAAAGCACAGTACTTATACAGAGTAACTTAAAATGTGTGCTAATATCTTTCACAGTAATCAAGTTATTAAACATTAACCAAAAATTAAAAAAATTGTAACATAATTTAAAGAAAGAAGTGGCAATCTAAAATTACAATTTTCCAGTTTAATTAATGCAATGAAGGAATTAACAGACAGTAGACGTGGAAGTATCAAGTAAGTATTCATTAATTTACTAAGCAGTAATACCAATTTACTATTAAATAAATTAGCAGAGCATTTTTCATCATACAATAGCCTAAAATATTTGCCCCATAATTACCCCCTTAAAATTAAATTTTCAAAATTTATAGAGCATCGTCAATCAGATAATAGATTAGAACAGATAAATTTAATAAAAAAATAGTAATCAGAAACAATACGCCAGAAAGCCTACTAACTATTTGAAAATTTCTTATTATAGAATAGATATTAAAAGACGAGTTACAGAAGGCAACATATTCCAGCATGAATCCGAACGGAGGAGTGCTTGAATGGCCTTCTGTAACGCGTTTTTTATACTATTTTCTCTGTTTCGGCTTACATTTACATTATTTATATACATTTTTTTATAAAAATAATTGACAATTTCTAGGAAACTTTTGGTAGAATATAGTTAGGTTGGCAGCAATTATTTGTGTTTGTCAGTTGTGGGAATTCAACGTTTCAAAGTTTATTTAACATGAAATCGACATTATAGTTTAATGCAGAATATATCAATTTAAATTCCGCAGACCGCGATAACATTCAAATCTGATAAAGTCTTTCAGCAGGGAACATACACTTAATGTTAGACCGCAGGCATACCAATCGCTAAAAACAAAATGTCACTCAAAATCGTTTAAGAATGAACTCCATTCTAGTCTTAAAAGTAGTGCGAGAATAATGTCATTCTAATGCCGAAACAGAGAAAATTATATCAAGATAATATCTAAAACTGGAAAACAAAAAAAATCCAAGAAGCCTAAATCATGCTTAAAATTATGCGCTATAAGAAAATAAAACTGTTAATGATTGACACTCACCTCAAACCCAAGAATGTTTATATTGGAAATACCATCCCACTTGGGAGACCCATCTTCGTCATAGCCATTGAAACCGATTCCAGCGTTATTACAGATGGCATCAGCTAACAACCACGCGAAGTAATACTTAAATCTAACAAGAAGTGTTGCCACTCCTAAGTACCAAAATTTAAAACCTATGGATGAATTCTCCACAAAGTCATCGTCTTTTACTCCTTCAATGCTAAACATTGGCAGGAATTTGACAAACATGATGGCACAGAAGCTTGAAAGTATAATTTTTTTGTACACCACTATACAAGGTGATGGTTCTAACACGACAGTTCTACTGTTAGAATTGTTGTCCAGGTTTTTCTAAAATTAAATTTACTATAAAAACAGAAAAGTTTAGTAGACAAATAAGAACATACACTTGCAGGTGTTTGTATTAGATTGTTGCCATCTATGAAATCCATGTAATCTTTATAAAACAACACCGGGCCAGCCATAAGTGCAGGAAAACAAAGAGCGTAACTGAAATACTCCAGTGCTGATGGAAGCTTAGAAACAGCGTATCGCCTTTGGTTTTTAGTGAGCTCCGAGTCTTTTCTAGCAAAACCATCATGAATGCTAAACGCCAAGCTCGTTACTTTTTGAGTTATCACCATTAAAGGACCTGGAAATTACAAGTACATGTGGTATATTCTCATAGGAGATATTTGCATGGATAACAGAAAAGATAAATAAATAAAACTTACCCGTAATATCCAAAGTGTAGGATCCATAATCGTATATTTGCCTATGCAAATGAATACATGACAGGTATATAAGAGCTACCGCTAATACCATCCTGAAACATTAACATATGCAAATGTTCTTTCTTCATGTTTAAGGAAAGGAAAATAGGTACCTCTGCATAATTTCTGGACTTTGTGTGCGGATGACAATGTAACATAAAGCTGGAAGTCCTGCAAGATGGATGGCCTGCCTGTGAGATTAGATTTTTAGTATGTATCTGATAACTACACAAAAACGTTCTAATTTATGTACTCAGGAATGAATAATTATGATGCAAGTAAGTACAGAATACATTTTATACAAAGTCCATTACATCCAAGTCTATTTCATGCATCACTTCAAGAACTGCAATTAAGCTAAGCCACTTACATTCCGAAACAAAAATAGCCAATAATGAGGCCAAATATGAGACCGAATCCATGTCGGGTTCCAGAATTCGTTTTCGATGGATGCAAAACAGTGCGAAACAATGACGCTAATGCAAGAGCCACAAACTGACTAATGACGAAGTTCACCTGTAAAAAAGGAAGTATTTATTAATTCCATAGAACCAACATTGTAATAACAAAAAAATGTAAATAACTTGTGTTAATATCATCTAAATTCGGGATAACAGGGCAACCAACAACCCGCGGGTGTATGAGATCCGCTATGTCATTTTATGCGGCCCACAACAATTCCATAGGGGGAAAACTATTATAAATTACTCTATGATACCGTACATATTTGAAAAACTTTTAGAATTTGCCGAAATGTGGAATCAACAAAAATTAAAAACAACAAGGATTTCCCACAACTGACTGATCACAATTATTGGCTTTGTTATTTAGCATTCACCCGGGGTTTATGGCACATCTCAATGTAATTGTTACAAGGAAAAAAGCTCACGGCATGCGATTAAGCTTCAATGCATTCCAAGTGATATATTGCATTTATTTTCTCAACATTTAATTAACAAAAAGCTCGATCATTTCGCAATCATAAATTCAAAGAATAAATACTTCCATATTATGAGGGTGGCCTTTTATATTTCGAGATTGGGCAACCTTAGTGCTGCCATCTGGCAACTGACGTCTCTAGCGTAAAGTTTGACATTTTTGACGGTATACGTACTCAGAACGTTTTGACGTATGAGCGCTATTTGTGTTGTTTACAGTAACTTGAAAAATTCATATCGGCCAAAAAATGGAATTAAATCGTGAACATTTTCGTGGGATTATTTTTTACAACTTTCGACGTGGATTAACTCAACAACAGTGCATCGATGAACTTAATTCGATTTTTTGCGATGAAGCACCATCAAGGACCAGTGTTTATCGATGGTTTACCGAATTCAATCGTGGTCGTAGTTCGCTCAACGACGAATTTCGTAAAGGTCGTCCAAAATCGGTTGTTCTTCCGAGAAATATTGATGCGGTGCGTGAACTGATACGCGTTGGATCCCACATAATTTGACAATCGCCCAAAAACAAGCTCGTGCCAATTGGTCGCAGGAAAAACTCAAAAAATTCGATCGCGGTGCTTTAAAACATGTGTATGACATCGTGACAGGTGACAAATCGTGGATCTACGCGTAGGAGCCCGAAAGTAAACAGCAGTCGACTGTATGGGTCTTCCAAGGCGAGCTAAACCCAACAAAAGTCGTTCGTGGTCGAAGCACTTCGAAGGAAATGGTCGCCTGTTTTTTCGGAAAAACTGGACATGTCTCAACCGTACTGTAGCGGACGGCATTTGCCATTATGTTTATATTAGTACAGACTGTTGAACTTTGGGACTTCATGCTCATAATTTTAATTTCTAATCTATACTCGCATATGTTAAATGTAACTAAATGCTAATGAATATTAGTTCGCGTTTGGAAATCACGCTTCATTGATCTTGGGAACGGCAGTTCCTTCACACGTGTTAATTTTTTGTAAAGGGTCTGTCCTTTACGAGTAGACCTAATTTATGAGGGCTACAAACAAAATAAACATTGACTTTCATATACAATGAATGGAATTATAAAACGATTACCCATTCGGTAGTTGAATTTTATATTTTCATATTTAAAACATTCCTTTCCAGCGTTTTATTTCAGCTATTTATTCCAGGTAAATAGGTTAGCAATATGACTTTGAATTAGTCGATCTCAAGTACGTAAGTTTAGATTAGCCCATTACCTGCCTAAATTATTACTTTTTTGTCGAACTCAACCCTCATGTGTGATATTCCACGCATGGACGTGTTAATTAAATACTAAATTAGGGGAGTTATTTATTTAGTTTGGTCCTTCAGATTTTTAACAGACAATTAACTTATTTTTACGAAAATTATCAGTTAAAAAATTAATGGGGCCATAAAATGCATGTTGTTTCTAAAAACGGGGTGCACGTGCAGTAGGTTCTTACGATCCAACACTTGTTTTTGGCCTATAAAAGCAGAAGTAAGTTGTTCTGAAGGGATTATTCTTGATCTAAACATCAAGAAGCACAGTTCCTTTACAAGTTCCCTTAAACCTTCACCTGCCAGCGCTTTGAGGTATCTCGACAGCTTAAGGCATCCCTTGACTATTACGCTTTGAGGTATCTCGGCTGCAGCGTCAAGTTCCCTTAACCCTTCACCTGCCAGCGCTTTGAGGTATCTCGCTAGCTTACGGCATCCGTTAAGGATTGCGCTTTGAGCTATCTCGGCAGCTTACGGCTTCCCTGGATGATTGCGCTTTGAGGTATCTCAGCAGCAGCTTCCAGTTCCTTAATAATTCACCTTGCACCTGCAGAAAACCACTCTGCGCACAGACCTATAACTTCATCCTTAGTATTTTGTTTTACTGAGCAAATAGTTTAAATTTCCAAAGGAAATCGTTATACTTGAGATCACGTCGCACTACCTCGGCTAAGGTTTCCTGCAGTTTCCTAGCCTGAACAGGTGAATACCGGAGATAGTTAAATTGCACTGTCTGCAGCTAATATTGACGTTAATAAAAGTATTAAACTTCTCCTGTGTTTTATTTCACTTATTTAGCTCAACTACTCTAGATTCGAACCTAAGACGATCACGACGAATAAAAGATAAACACAACACAAGGGTCCGTAACGTTACACGGTTACAGTACCATTGGTGCAACATAGAACGGTCAATTCTGAATGGTACACAACCATTTGTTTGCCACAAGTCTTCGGAGAAATAAGGAAAACCAACCGCCGAAGACGGATCATTCTCCACCACGACAATTCGAGCTCTAACACATCGGCTGGAACAAGTGACTTTTTGAGCACTCAAAACGTCGATTTGATGAGTCATCCGCCGTACAGTCCTGATTTGGCACCCAATGACTTCTTTTTTTCCCGAACATCAAAAATAAATTGCGAGGTCAACGTTTTTCGACACCTGAAGAAGCGGTTGATGCGTTCAAAATGCATGTTTTGGAGGTACCCCGATGGGATTGGAAAAAGTGCTTCGAAAATTCACACGCATGCAAAAGTGTATTGATCTTCATCGAGAATATTTTGAAAAACAATAAAGCCATATTCGACGATAAATATTTGTTTTTGTTCTCTAATCCCGAAATTTAAAGGCAACCCTCGTATTATCAATTTAAACGAGGTATATTTTCGTAAATTGGGTGATATTCATAAAATTGAGAATAATTTGCCAATTGTGCGTGATCCATTGCGTGATCCATTTTCCACGCATGCATCAAGTGATTTACAAGTTTAGTTAAGTGATCTGCTGTCTAATTCTATTTTGAAAGAATTACATAGCAACGAAGATATTTATACGATGTATCTTTCTTCAGATTCGATCTTCGAAATTTTGCAAATAAAATCTTATAATTTTTTGTTCAACGTACATATTTGCAAACATACCTTTCCAATGAATATGTACTCATTACGCACACACTTAACGGATGAACATTTGCGGCGGTTTTAAGGATTTTAGAGCAAAATTTAATCTAATGTAGACCAAATTTAAACAGTTTCTCCTCTCCTCTCAATAAAATCTAATTTTATATAAAAAATATGTGTTATTGCATTATGTCTAGCAGATATTTACACGCAATGCAGTATTATAATATTTTTAACTAATATATTATAAACAATCTATATAAACACAATTAAGCAATTGTATAGAGATGCCGTCAGTACAGTAAAATTGAAAAACAGTATAACGCAAGAATTTAAATGCACAAAAGGACTGAGACAGGGATGTTCAACATCTCCCACACTATTTAAAATATATTTGCAAACAGCATTAAATAAGTGGAAAAGAAAATGTCAGGGTATGGGGATACCTATTCAAAATAATATCCTATACACTCTCCTATTTGCAGACGATCAGGTGGTTATAGCTGGAGACCACGACGATGCAGAATATATGCTCCGAAAATTAATAGAAGAGTATGCCGAGTGGGAGTTGGAGATTAATCTGGAAAAAACTAAATATTTGGCAGTGGGGGCAGAAGAGAGAAATTTGAATACCCAGATAGGAATAGTCAAGAGCTGCTCGGAATATAAATATCTTGGAGTTGTGATAACGAAGGAAGGAATTAGAAACAAAGAAATAAAAAATAAAGTAGGACTAGGGAAAAGGACGATACAGATGCTAAATGCAACACTGTGGAGCAACAAAATACATAAAGAAACCAAGAAGCACATCTTCCGAACCATAACAGAAAGTGTCACGACCTATGGGGCAGAGACGTGGGTGTTAGACAAAACAATGGAAAAAAGACTAAATGCCCTGGAAATGGACTTTTTGAGAAGGAGCTGCCAAGTTTCAAGATTAGAAAGAATAAGGAATGAAGAGATTAGACGAAGAATGGAGGTACAACACACACTAGTAGACAGCGTAAACACCAAAAAATTGCTCTGGTATGGACATGTAAGAAGGATGCAAGAACAAAGATGGCCCCAACGGATATATGAATGGACCCCAGCAACAAGACGAAAAAGAGGAAGACCAAGAGTCAAATGGAAAGAACAAATAGAAGGAATTATGAGAGAAAGAGACTTTGATGAAAACGACTGGCAAGATAGGAAATATTGGCGAAGAAGAAGCGAAATGCGGCAATAAAGCTGTACAAATTCGCGTATATATATATTTTAATAGTAACAGTTGGCATCTTTTTTTCTGCAGGATGTTGAAAGAAGATTGCTAAAGGACGTATAGTACGATTAAAAACGAATCCAAAGTATGAATTTATATGGGTCCTCAAACTAGCTGAGATGTGAACGATTTTCTATTTCATGTTTTATTAATACATATTTAATTTCTCTGGCTCGGTTTATAATGATAGCTTGTTAAGAACTGTACATTTTAACAATACTATCCTCATTATTTAAAGCATATGAACAATACAACAGACTTTAGTTACAGAAAAATGCATTATATTTAAAGGCACAGCATCCCAAAATTGCTTTTATATTTTCATTAATAATTAAAAATTAATACTATACTTCGCTCCAGCCTCCCAATACTTACAATAATTCCTTCTACATATTAGAATTTTGAGTCGTTAATGTCTACATTTAAAATTTTGCACACCAGCAACAATGTGATACCGTTCTAAGTGTCAGATTTATGATAAATCACAAAGAAAATAATGACAAACATTTTTGTTCTTAAATTGAAAATTTCGTAAATAGTTTATGACGATGAAACAAAACTTTTAAATATTTATAGAGGAACTCGTAAATGATTTTCTTAAGCTGTTGAAACAAAATAACAATCTAGTCGCGGTTTTGGTGTTTAATAGTTCAGATTTGCAGCCCTTAAACAATTCCCATGCAATTTCGGATTAATGTAGGGTAGATCAGAAGTTGCGGCTTTCTTGTAGTCACTAAAAGTGCTGCTTAGCTCAAAAATACAGAAATCATCAAATTTATACGAATATCCAGTACCTTCACTGTCAGTATATCGGATGTTCATAGTATTTTCCTTATTTATTGACGTAAAACAATGAAATGTTAGGTCTCTCTATTAAAATGTTATTAGGTTAAAGCTTTCAACAATTTATGGCAATTTAATGCCCGCTTTTTAAGAGAATCATACGAAGAATTTATTTTGTTAAAGCCAGAGAAGACAGGATTTCCTTCCATTAAGATGCGCTATGGGATTCCAGTCTTAGGTTTCGACGATGGGTTTCTGTCAAAAAAAGTCTTCAATAGTGGGTTTTATGGGCCAAGCAAATATTTTTTTTAAGAATCTTAAGAGTTGCGTTTGCCAACTCCATGATTCCCATTCCATCCAGCTTATCCAGGTTCAGCACATTTCGTGCTATATAACAGGTCCAACATGTCCCACCCTTGAAAATTCCCGTTATAATTAATTTTTTTTATACCTAAATCATAATTTCTGTTTTTGAAACTAAAAAGCGTGTAAAAAAGGGCTTTTAACACACTAGTGCTTTAAAGTTGCCTAGGTAACAAGACAACATTCACTTGTTGGCCATCGAGCTGGTTAATTTTTCGTATTCCTTGCAATATGCTTGTTTAGATTTCGCGGGGATTAATAGCTGTTTGCTTGTTCGGCTAACATTCTAATCTCAGATGAAATATCCTCGTTTTCATTCATGTTGTAATTCACGAACACAAAGTCGAAACAAACTTCACAAATCAACAAATTTATACTAATATGCATAGCAACGAAACAACAACAACTGCTAACCGTTTCTATATAAATGATTAATGACATAATGACAAGATTACTTCGAAAACGGGATTTCAATTTCCTTTTTTTTTTTGTTATAATTTTTAGATTGTAGTGCAGGTATAATAAAAAATAGCGTATAATACTCGTGTATAAGGGCCTTTCAAGCACTGCTCCGTTAAAAGGCACTCGGCTTCGCCTCGTGCTTTTAAACCCGTCGCGCGTGCTTTAAAGGCTTGCTTATACACTTGTATTATAATAACTATTTAATTGCGGATTTGCAATTTCTGAAAATAAAAGTCGTTGTATCTTTGACATTTTTACTTCTTTAGTCCTTTAACTACGCCATTTCCAGCAATTGGTATTTCTAACTACAACCCCTTGGATTAGATTGTAATTACCCAAATAATACCAAGAAAATCACAAATATAAATCATTAATTTTTTAACTCTAAATACTAAGACAGTTGTAGATATAGATAAGAAAACCGGAAGGAAACCTTTTACATATTCCTTCTAAATAACTACATGTACTTGTTTATCACCTCTACTTATGGCAAAATTAGTTTAACTAGAGATGCATAATAGTGGTTCCTACAGCCAAAAGAATTACACTTACTCGCACACATTTTTTAAATTTTTGTTATCAGCATTTGAACAATACTATTTTTTTATATTGTACGCAATTGATTTTATTTTACGATAAACAAATTGTTATCAAAAATGTCAAAAAAATCATTTTTTCAGACACAATAAATAATTTAGATCAATAAAAATTTAGCATGGCCGTGAATGAAGTATTACTTTCTACACTTAGTGCAGAAAATACCCTTACGACTATTTTAAAATATAAGCATCAAATTGATTAATTATGGAATAGCTGCATTCTTGCACTTGATATCGAGTATTTCATTAGATAACGGCGTCGATAAAGACATTTATTAAAGCAATGCGAATTTTTCATATTTCTATAGTTACAAACTAGACTGGCCGTAAATCGAATCCTACTAAGAGAAAAGGAAGCCGGCCTCGATGGTCTAGTGGTTAGCGCATTTGCCTTTAGATCCGAGGGACGCGGGTTCAAACCTGGCTGAGGTCGGCGAGATTTTTCTAGCGGGGAAAAATCTGAAAATGCGCCTTCTGTCGGATAAGAAGTAAAGCCGTAGGTCCCATGCCACTGCGATGTGTGACACGTTAAAAATCACTACTGGAGTTGGAATTACCCCAGATAGGCAAAATTCTTAGTTAGGTTGTACAATAGGCCGAATGTGGCCTAAGTGCATAGAGATGCTTGGAAAACCGCGTCCTAGATCTCGCTCTTTCAAAGCAAGCAAGCAAGCAAGGGAAAAGTCATATTGACATTTCATAAAGTTTTAAGCTTAAAAATTGTGTTTTTTAATTTATCTACGTATAAGCAAATTGTTGTCACTCTAGGTGAAACGGAACTACCAAACATATACACTAGAAGTTATATGAAACTAAATACACTCTTCAAAATTTTATATAATTTTAATAATAAATAATATGTACAAATGTGTCATTAGTTTCAATAACATACGGTATATTTTGAGGTAGGGAAATGTAATTTTTTCACTGAATAACATAAATACAACAATATTGTTGCTTGAAAGATATTCTAGAATGTTTTTGGTGAAGATATTTTTAACAAATCAGTTGTTTCATCAATTGGATTTATTAATAAAATTAGATAATTCAGCAATTTTATTAACAACACAAAACTTTTATAGAATAAACCATTTTATGATATATTTGCGCCCAAACGTCCCTGCGCCAAAACGTCCTTGCGCCAAACCGTCCCTACCCAAACCGTCCCTGCGCCAAACCGGGTCTGGGCCAAACCGGCCAAATCTGCCGCGCCCAGTCGGCCACACCAATACGTCCTAGACCGATCTGCGATATCTACATTTAAGAATAAATCTAGCTTAGCGTTTTTCTTCCTGTTTTTGTTACTCTTTGTTATGCAGTATTGCCTCTGTATGATAAAATGAAGTTAAACGTTTAAATCGTCACGGGCTCTCAAACCAACTAGTTACCAGATGGGAATTTTCTATTTCAATTTTTGTTCATATTTACCACAAAAAAACTCATAATTAGGTATTTTATCGGAAATTTTCAAAGAAAGTTTCGAAATGCCCTCCTGCCGTATCTACACACGCTCTACATATTCTTCCAAAGGAACTCCGCACCCTTTCATAACATTCCCAGCTAGGTGTAATTGTTTACAATTTTTCTTCAATTTATTTAAAAGTCTGTGCATATTTCTCGACGACAAATATCAACGAAACAAGAAACAGAAAATTGCTGATATCCAGCAAACGGTTGGTGTGGTGTGCTCTCAAATATTTATTACTTTTTTAACGCCCTGTATGCAATAAGATGTACACAATCCCTTACTTAGTAATATCCAGCAACGGTAAACAGCAACAACAGGGCCAACAGCAGCAGGGCCCAACTTTGGTATTTAAAGACGCAGGCTTGACTTTTCTGATGAGCTCCGCTTCGCCCCCGCAGTAAGCCACCAGAAGGCAGAAAAGCTGGTACATTCCCGCCATGAAAATGCCCTGAGTGACCGCTTCTGCGAGAAGGTGAGATCTAGGTACGATTGTTGCACAGAATGTTGCTAACGCAACTACCTGGAAAATAAACATGTTTCAGCAATTACCAACTCGATTACGTAATTAGTGTTTTGTCGCAAAGCAAGAAATCACAAGGTAGAACTGGGCTAGCTGACTTCTGACATTATGAGTGGACATTCCTCGCGGAGGTTTATATATAACAGGAAATTAGAACAGCATTAGTTAAATTGAAATTTTTGATTCATCAAATGATTCTGAATTTTTACGAATAATTTTGTTTCGGTGACAAAACTAAAAATATAGTGGTCTGCATTATTTTATTCTGATAAATTAACTCCTATATAAAATGTGTCATTTAATGATGACAGTTTTGTCATTTTGACAGCGATAAAAAAGGTGCATCCTTTTTTATCACCGATAAAAACGCCTGTTCCTCATAACCAGACTACATCTAGTACGCTTACGTCACTTTAATGT
>JABXWE010037310.1:0-13129 GCA_014611495.1 Limonius californicus
CAGCTATCTGTACTTCTGCGTCTAACTCAAATTGCCGACCTTTTAACGCCTTTTTCAGCGATCCAAAAATACGGATATCGCAAGGCGATAGATCCGGGCTATAGGGTGGGTACTCGAAAACCGCCCATTTCTTTTGTTGAAGATTTTCTTTTACTACATTAGCAACATGAGGCCTAGTATTGTCGTGCAGCAAAATGACCCCACGCGTAAGTTTTCTTGGACGTTTCCGTCTTATTGCTTGATGAAGCTTGTTCAAAGTTTTATTGTACAGATTTGCATTGACATTTACTCTTGGTTTCTTAAACTGTATCAACAAGGGTCCTTCATTGTCGAAAAAAAAATGTTAAATCGTCTTGCCTGCAGAAGGTTGTGTTTCAAACTTCTTCGGTGGTGGTGAACTTGAATGTTTCCACTGCATCGACATAACTTACGGGATGGCTCGTAGTAGGTAATGGCAGCAAGTTTCGTCACCAGCAACTATTGACAGAAGAAAGTTATCACCATTTTGCCTATAGACTGTGGAATGTTGCAGAGATAAGCCTATTCGCAAGCATTATTGTCCATTAGCCACGAGACGAGGAATCTATTGCGAACAAACCTTGCTGTAACCCAGATTACGAACAATACTATGGACAGATCCTTCACTCGCACTAACAATATCTGAAATTTCTGTAATTGAAATTCGACGATTTTCTCTAATAAGGCCTTCCTCACATGCCATATTGTTTTCTGTTAACGCAGTACACCGTACACCTGTTCGCGGCTCATCCACAGTCTCCTCTTTTCCATTCTTAAATCTTCGGCACCATTCCTTCACAGTTGGGTACGCAATGCATACATTTCCGTACACTGCTTGCATTCGCGTATGAATCTGCAATGGCCGCACACCCTCGGCGCATAAAATTGTAGGACCGCACGTGGATCAAACTTGGACGAATAATCAACAACAAACGCCATTTTAAATCAAAGTTTTAAAAGTCAGAATCAAATTCAAACGCCAGAAATTTATTAATGTGTTGCTTACATTGCTAACATTAACAAACGTCATTTGAATTATTTGCATTTGTTTTCAAGGCTAAGTTGATCAAAAATGGGTTTCGGTTGAACAAGCCTCGTACCATGCGAGTGTGGTAGAACATAAATCGGGCCGGGTTGGGCCAGACCGAGCTGAGCCATGGTGTTCTTCACAGGGTTGGGTTGAAGCTTACTGGGTGGAAGGATAGTAGACAAATTATAATTTAGGCTTCAATTAAGGCAGATGGGACATAATGGGGTAGAGACAGGTCTTTAAAATCCGACCCTTGTAGAGTTTTAATTCCAATCACGACATTTGAATTTGGCACACACTGTATATAATTTCATTACTCTTTTTCTTTGCACGCCGTTTTCTTTTTGTGTTCTACCTATTTTCCCCCTCTCTGTACCTACGTTTTTCTCTTTCAGTTCTAACTTCTCTGGCTTCATTCAACACAGTTTTGGTTAAAGTGCAATTAACTCACTTAAAATTCTGTGCCAAGTAGTTATCGGTGAATACAAAAGAGGGTTAACATTTCCGCAAGAGCATGCGATTTTGAAAGTATTCAATGCAAACGCAATTATAATCGGAAAACGGCGGAAAATCACAAGGGCGTGTTTATTGAATTACTGGTTGTAATCATTTGCTGATAGATTGAATATGCTGTGAAGCCGTTGCAGGGCGTTAAATATAATTACTACATGTAACAACCCTTGAGCGAATTCCTGGAAGATCTAATTTGAAATCGTAAAATACGCTAATGTGTTATTGAGTGTGATGAGTTGTAAAAATCTTCCATAAAAAGTAACATTTATAAATAGTTTCGTCTCTACGGTATATTTTTAATTTATTAACTGTTGGTTATAGAACTATCTTGAAAATAATTTAGGAAGGTAGTTTTGAATTCTGAAATAAACCAATAATTCGCTACTGTTCTTCTTCTAATAATAATTAATATAATTTAAACGTTTGAGAAAGTACATCTTAATTTTTCAAGACTCTTAATTAATTATCGATCGGAAGATAAGTTTAAACAATCTTATACTTGCACTTTATTAATTTTTTGCAACTAACAACGATATATCTTATGAGGTGTGTACACACATCTTTGTTTGTTCATACTTCTACGTTTGCACTCAAAACGTCAAGCACTTTTAATTTAATAAAACGCCCAGTACCAATCGATCATACTCATTTTGCACTAAAATTATATTTAGAATCGGAACTATACAGCTTAACAAATCCATAATTAACACAAAATTTAAAAGTTATTCTATGATAATTTTCAGCAATTAACAACAAAAAAAATTAGGGAGAATAACTAGAAGAATTTACATAAACAAATTATAACCAAACATAACCTAATGTTTTATTCCAAACAGGCACAACTGAGACTAACCATTTTTAGAGTTTAACTAAAATATTAAATTGAACCGACCTTTCCTTGACCGTTCTAGATTTTCCAAGTCGTTGAGAATCCTTAGAACCCTCCGAATCGCTAGTAAAAGAACATTTACTTCTTGATAAAATAGTTAAAAGTTTAAAAGTGAGACACATCGCAGGGAAAGCCGTATATGACAAAAAATGGCCTTCTGGGTTATATGCAGAGGAAAACTATTGGGTTTGTAATTTCAGTCAATAAGGGCTGGTATTTATTGGATCTGTATTGGTGAGCGCTTTTTTATTAGACTTTAGATTCTTTAGAAGAAGTAGATAGTTATTATTTATATTAAAACATCAATTTATAACATAAGTCGTTAGTGTTCCTTAGTTAAATATAAAATATGTAGAAATTCTTTTTCAGTCATATCTATTACATATGTGACAATATGGAAATTTCTCAATAAAAATGAATCACTAGTATTATGATCAATACAACCTTTAATTTATTTCTGATCTATGTGAACTCTTTTCCTATCGTAGATATAAGAAAACGAGTGGCAACACTGAAATCGAGCTTTGCGGGTCATACTGTGAGGTTAAAAGATAATAGATGGAATTCAGCAATTCTGGTTAGGAGACAGAACGAGAGGACGGCCACAGCTGCGTTGCGTTGGGCGTATGACATCTAAAGACACGTCGGACTGCAGTGGAAACAAAGCGAGCAAGATAGAGTAAAATGGAGAGAGATTGGAGAAGCCTATTTACAAAAATGGATTGATGCTAAATTGAGGCTAGATGAGATGATGATTATGATTAGTACAAAATGGAGGCTGCAAGAAGGGTTCACAACGAATGGGGAAGAAACACTAAGAATACTGTTTGGGATTCATTTTCTGGGATGCACGAATGTCTCCATGGCGTGTACAGATGCCTGCCAAGACCCTGCCATACCGTCCCGCAGGAAGGCGACTTGGAAAAACTACTTAGCTCTATGCCATGAGAAACGGACCAAACATTGAATGGGCAGTCAACAGTTTTGAACCACAAAAGTCAATCCCTCTTTAGGGCTAGCCTGCAACTGGATTTGCGCCTTATAGTTGGAGACAGGTAAACGTTGTTTTTGTATTTAAACCATGGTGAAACTTCTACAGCCTAGCCAAGCTTTCGAACGATCAGACTAGCCTCGTTCGTCTTAAGGATAATGAAGAGAAGTTGATTGACTGAATTATCAGGGATGATGTTCTGAAGACAAAACCTGCACATCACAATCAATTTGCACACCCAGCAGGAAAATCACGTGACTTTCATATACATGAAGTGTCTTACAAATCACAAAAGGTTATGGATAATAAAAAGATTGCGCTTGCCACTTTTCTAGACATCGAAGGGGCCTTTAATAATACTTCCTCTGACTCGATACAGAATGCTGTGTAGCAATATGGTATCTGACGAACAGTTGCGGGGTCGGTAGACCATACGCTCAGAAACAGTCTGTACTCAGGATATGGTACATTCGCTTGTATTGAGTTCTGGTGTCTTGTAGTTGATGGGCATCTACAGAAACTAGAGGATACGAGTGTATGCAAATGATATCCTTATCGTAACCGTGGGCAAGTTTGGAAATGTATGTAAAAGTATGTAATCTGATATACAGTGCTTCTTCGTGACCGCGGAAGGATGACGTACAAAAGAGAGTTGACATGTTAACCTAGCGAAAATCTCTCTTATAATTTTCACAAGGAAAAGAAAAATCGACGATTTGAGAGATGGGCGAGGTTAAGAATTTGGGATTCACTCTTGATACCAGACTTAATTTATATTTGCTTGTAAATATAATAATGAATAAGGCAACCAAAGCTCTATAGGCGAGAAGATGCGTGTTTGGGAAAAATTGAGGCTGAAGCTATCCACGGCCCAATGGAATTATCAGAAACGTTGGCAGACATTATACTGTTTTTCACCCAGAAGTAACTGCTGTCCCTCTTGCGATGAGATGTTATGAAAATATGCGGATCCTCATCAGAAGTGACAGTCAAGCAGAATTGCTATTGACAGTGGTAGTCACCTAAAAATAACTGACTGGAAGTCATGGGAGAACTGGGTATTCGTTGATATCGGTACTAGCACAATGAATAGGCAAATTCACCGACAGATAGGAGCACAACATACTGTGATAGGTCCTGAACCAATATGCGATATTGCATACTGTATTGCAAAGGGTTATATAGGAACCCCACTCAGAGAAGCACATAAAAGGCAATTACAGGACAAATAGTTGGTTTTCAAACTAAAGCTAAATTTGCAAGAAATGGACCTGTTACCTTCACTCACTGCATGATTCTTCGAGAGGAATTAGTGACTAAGAAAATTTTTGATTTTTTTGAAGATCAGCTGAGCTTTGATTTGACTAAGTAGATTATAATATTGAGCATTTGGTATGCTTGGAAAATAATTTTCACATATTTCCCACTGGAACTAGATAATTATCAATTAGAATGGATCCAAAAACCATTTATTGTGGAAACGGAGAAAGTAAAACATGTTTCGTTGAAAGCTCTAGAAGAATTTGCAGAACTTTCGTGTCATTCAAATTTCTCACTTGAATTTTCAAGAGAAAACATGAATACTTTTTGACTGAGTGCTCAAATCTGAAGAACATCAAAATTATTATGAGACCAGTGACGAATATCAGGCCACGATATGAATATTTGTGACAAAATAAATAAGCACATTCCACCCCATTAAAAGTAGCCTTTTCGATTATTTTTTTCGAGGAGTTACTGAACTCGTCTTTGGTATTTACTTGTATTTACGTTTAGTGACTGCTAGATTACGACTAAAGGCTATTCATATACAGTTTTAATACCTACTGCCTTTAAGACATTAAGGGAAGGGTCGCGAAAAAGTTTGTCGGATGGGAATGGGTGGCAAGTGAAAAAAGTTTAAAAAGCCTTGTTCTATACCAATGTTTCTCAACCTATGGTCGCAACCTAATATTGGTTCGCGTTAAATTTTTAATGGGTCGCGAAATACTAGAACTTTTACCTTACGCCAAAACGAGGAACTGGTGAAATGATTTTAGGCGATTTAAAAATTTTAATGCAAGGATTCATTAAATTCAAAAAAATTGATTTCTGGTTCAACATAGTTAAAAAGGATTGTTTTGATGTGTTTCCATATTTCTTACAAATGGTTGAAGACAACCTAATAACTCAGAAGGAAATTTTGGATATATGACAAATTTATGCAAATCATTTATTAAAACTAAAAGAAAAGTTTATTCCGTATTTCTCACCTACAACATTTATTCGTTTGGACAATAGGTGGGTATATATTCTCTTCAACAATGTCAATCAAATTATTAAACTTTATCTGTAGAAATCAAAATATTACTTGCATTTGCCATTTATTTCGGTGAAAGTGGATTTTAAAAAATTGTGGAAAATAAGTAATTGAAGATTTGGGAATGAGCAAGTTGTCAGCACGATGGGTTCCCAGGCTGCTCACCCCTGAGCAATAATTGTGTAGGCGACAAATGTGCGACGATAATTTGGCGGCTTTATCCCAAGATGAGGATTCCTTCTTTAAAATTGTAACTGCCAAAAGGGTCTTCAATAACAGGGAATGTCTACAAAGAAACAGTAATCAATTTGAAAACAGCTATACGCGAGAAAAGACCACACAATTTTGCCCATAAAACTGTGCTCCTGCACGACAACTGCAGGGGGCATAAAGCACGAATCGTTAAAGAAGCAATTGATGAATGAGGCTTTCAGGAATTACAACATCCACCGTACAATCCCGGCCTCACCCCTGTGACTATTATCTCTTTCCAAAACTCAAAAAACACTTGAAAGGGCGTCCCTTTTTGTCGAATGAGGACTTGAAAAACTCTGTGGAGTCGTATTTTACAGAGTTATCAAAATATTTCTTTTCGAAGGCATGGTCTTATTTTAAAAGCGTTGGAATAAGTGTGTAAGCATTAATGGCTTTTATGTTGAGAAAAATAAAATGTTGTTTGTTCTCTAACTTGTTTCCTTCACACTGAGGTAGATATCATGAAAAACGTCCCTCGTATTATCTTGCATAATTTTGTTCATAATTTATGTAAGAGGTTTTTAATAAATATAACTCAAAATATTTCAGTGAATTTCATAATTTTGAACCAGCCTGTTTATGTAAAATCGATAGTTTTATATGCCTCCATAGTTAAGTTTAAATTTAAAAAATGAAGTTGAAGTATTTTTACAAATAGAGATTCGATTGAAGTGCTGTCAGTAGAAATGTACTGAATAATACTTTTCACATGTAGAAGTGATTGTCAAATAGGAGTAATGTAATTTATTTATATAATATACAGTGACTCTAGGCTACCTGACTTTTACACATTTTATATTATAACATTTGGGTCGCGGAATCATTACAAAAAAATATGTTGGGTCACAAACAAAAATGGCTGGGAAGCTTTGCTCTCGACCTTTATCGGGTGCCCAAATCTTTCACAATCCTTGGAGCAGGATTTAGAAATATTTGATTCATTCCAGTGTGTTCAAGAACTCATAGAAGACTTAGTTAAGGATAATAATATGATAAATTCTGAGCACATGATTGCAGATACGCAAGTTAGTTTGCACAATTTGAAACAACAACTCATTGACTATTTCCCCAAAGAATTTCAAAACAGTTATGACAATCACAACTGGATACTGAATCCGTTTGTACACACACAATTCCGTTGAACAAGCTGAAATTTCAACAAACATGAGAGAAAATCTTATTGAAATATCATGTGATGGAATGTTGAAACTAGGCGTCTTTTCCCAGAGCGTAGAACAGATTTGCACCAAACGAATATAAAGTGTTTGGTGTCATTTGCTATATCATGTTTGTGTGAATTTGAACTTGAAAGTGATATTGTGTGTTTATCGAATACAGAGCCGAGATTTGAAAAACTAGTTTCTGAAAAACAGGCACATACATCGCATTAATAATTTTACTTTTTAACTTGTTTTTATGTTTACTGTTTTTTTAAGTTCAGGTTCTTGCATTTATTGAAAATTTTAATACGTATTTTATGTTTGATTTATTTTTGTTTACTATGTGAATCGTAGATATTAATGTTTTGAAGGGCAATTTTATTTTTTATTTTCTCTATATATCGCGACCCCCCAGGGTGTCGCGTCGCACTCGTCCAGTGGGATTAATTTAAATGTTTCGGACCGGGGACGAAACGTTATTACAGCTTAGCGCTAATAGGGTTTCCGGGACCAAACGCCTATCGTCGTCCGCTATATGAGGGGAATCATCCAACGGAATTCGGTTCGGATATAATGGACTTTTAGGGAATGTTTAGCGCATTACAAGCGGAAGTCCATTATAAACGAGTCCATGATCTCCAATTCTATTTATATAGGTTTTGACGACTCTTTGGTAATCGGTTCATTGCAACCAAGAGTCCATTACGAGCAAGTCCATTATAAGTGGACTATACTGTATTTATAATTATGTGTGTATTTCCTTTTGTTGTAGTAGATAATGGCTATTTTACGATATCTTCATTCTTTGTAAGTCTGAAAATATATTTGCTATATAATATCCACCGAAAGTTTTAGTGCTGTATTTCCCGAATACTACCTATAGCCAGATAGGAAAAATTCTTAGTTAAGGTGTACAATAAGCCAATGATGACTGCAGTGCTTAGAGATTCTTGGCAAATCGCGTCCTAGATCTCGCTCTTTCAAATCAACAATCAACCTATAGCGAATAAAACAAGCAACTATATTTTGCGATTCACGAAACGGAATTTTTTTGGTTGTTATGTGGATTGCGCTTTATAATCACCTAAGTCTAAACTTGGTATTGCCCTTATAACCCTAGAACTGACGTAGCATATCTTTCTCAGTAGTTTATTTTATGTGAAAAATCTTCCAGAGAAGCTATTATGATTTTATATTACATTTCCCCAGTAATTAAAGCTTCTTTGTGTAAAATGTCAAGCTACAGACTGCATGACATTTAATTACCCACCTTGGTTTTGATATTTTCCAACAGGAACTATATTTAGATTTAATTCCCAAAAACCCTTCTAGTGGAAAAATACTTGTCTGGTTGATCCGAATTTTAATTTATATTTTGGCCTTATTACACCCATCAATCAAACCCTAAACCTAGTTCGTGAGTGCCTCTCTCTGGAGAAGCCTCAGCATTTTGGACCACTGACTGCGGGAGTTACCCCCTACGGTGGCGCCAATGATACTTGATTTCTCGTTGCACTAAATATGAGATTCATGTTGAGTCACGGAAACGGGGCTCTGGGGTTGCTGACATCACCGATTCTGGAACAATCTGCCCGCTTGTCATCCGTTAATGGGTGTCATCGAGGGTAATCGCAATCATTGTTGCTGTTACTGGGGGATGATGGTTACGACTTGAGCCACCTCTAAATTTATGAAGCGATTCCCGTATTCGTATTTTCCGGGAATCTGAACTCGTGCTAAGATTTATTCGCTCCGGAGGTTAATTAATAGCCAGGTCGAATGGATGTGTACTTTTTTCACAATGAAGATGGGCCTAAACGTAACCTGGTAGTAAAAAACCTTTAAAGAGATTGATGCTGAAGATTATGAGAGGTTTTTTTAGCGTAGCGAACAACTAGTAGACACGCACCTTACGCGTATCTTCCTACGCGGGCCATCCGTCCCGCACCATCCTTCGGGATTCCGCGAGACAGAAAACCGTCGTGGATGACTAATCCTGCGGCTGCGCGCTTACTTCCTTGTAGGTGGAGCTGCCTTCAGTTTTGAATACACCCAAGTGGAGTAAAGTCGTGTTTAGTGCGGCGCGTTTCGGTGATCTTCTCACTAAAATGCTGCGTTTAACGACGTTTATTCTTGTAGTTTGCCTCTTCAATGGACTTTTAAGCTCTGCACTGGTAAGTGTTCGTTGTCGCCTTTTGACCCTTCCCCGTTTTCGCCCCTAATTTCGAGCCAAACGTGCCATGAGGATGGCGCATTGATTTTTAAGGTTCGTTTCAACTGTGTAAATACATCAAGAATTTGGTTGAGGAGGCTCTTCTTTGGAAGCGCGGGCTAGACCACCCCAATTTCGAACCCTTAAGGGGCCCAAACAGGGCGATGAAAAATTAAAGCGCACACCAGAGCGTTGTTGGGGTTCTCGAAGAATAATAAAAAAAATTACTATTTGCTCTTCAGAAATTACGCGTTGTCGAAAAAGTTTCCCTAGCCTAAGGGATAAGGCAAGGTCCCCCCGGAGTTCCGGAAATAAGCGCCGGCACGGACTTGGATAAATATTTGAAATTATAAATAGCGTACTTGTTTTATGCGAAAAAGTAAACATGGTTAAATGTTACGGTAGCTAGGTATAGTTGAACCTTTGGGGACTTGAAACGGTATGAAATTTTAAAAGGAATTTCAAATGCAAGTTTCCGGGGAGCAAATTTGGGCATGTGTTGCGACAAGATTGCGTAATGGTCAAAATTATAAAAAAGTTCTAATGAATTGAGTTGTTTATATCAATTATAAAGGAATAATTATTATATTTTAGCGATTAGACACACATAGACAGAATGATTAAGAAATCATGTTCTATTAATTGGAAATTAAACTCAATATCATTAATAATTTCTATAGGTTCATTAATTTTTATTTGCTGAATATTATACATTTAGTTATTATAATCAAGAATTCTTACATAATTTAATTAAAAGTAAAGCCAACAGTATTACTAATTGCAACAGTATATTAGTTTTTATTTTCTTTGTCTATTTATCTATATTTTTGCATATAAAAATTCTTTATACTGGATTTATTAAACTATTGTCAGAAAATTCTAGATTTGCGAATTTAAATAAATTAATCGTTTGAGAATATATTTTGTAAAACATGCATAATTAATTTTGTTTTCATAATTTCTGTTTGTTCATTTCCGTTAACAAATGATCTATTAATATATTAATATTAAATTATTCATAATTTATATAATCTGCATGTAATGGGAAGGACGAAATGTAACTTCCGGTTTGAAAAATCCGGTAATATAATGCAAGTAACGGAAATCAAAAATTTAATTGCATTGCTTTATTAAATCGTGTTTGTAGATTTTTATTAAGAAAAAAAATAATAGTATAGAAATTTTTTTTCAAGTACTGTGGTTTGGGGATTTTTGGCTTATTATTATTCTCAATAAATTATAGGTCTTTGACGTTATAACATTATTAGAATATGACTAGAATTTCTTGTATTATCATGAAATATAAAGACAGCTACGTAGAGATTGAAAGTAAGTACATATTTGGAATAAGCACAAAAAGGGATCAGAATTCTTCCCCCAATACATCCTAATACAATCTAACTCGGTTATAACGAGACCTTTGGGGTTGCAAATATTTGCTTGTTATATCCGCCAAACGTATTTAAATTCAAAAAGTAAGTACCAATTCGTTAGTTGTACGAGAATTTAATATTCAAATCACCACATCCTCAAAAATATCATATATTTAAGGATTTAAAGCGCACTTGTATAACCTTTTGTTGGTCAGTGTGTAGTATATTGAAATATCCAACACTGAAACAGTTCCGTAACTTGTCCTTTATTTGTAATATAATCCTTCGTAGTTGCTTTTAGGTTATCGTTGCTAGGAGATAAATATTTTCTGACAAACAAGTTAGAAATGTTCAAAAAACGTTTATTCGTTTCCGTTTCCAATTTTTATGCACTTACAATTCCGAAAGATATATTTAAAAATATGTTTTTAGAAATTAGCAATTTTGCACTTAAAAACCATTCCTATCAAGTGTATATCCCGAAATTCCAACAAAAAAAAACTGAAATGTAAGGCTTTTTTTATATGGCACTAGTGGGATGTATTATATGATTTGTATGCATTTGTGCACTAGGAAAAGCCGATATTTGTATTTTAAAATTAGCATTAAAAAATCATAAGTAATTTTTAAATTAAAATGTATGTATATGATCATTACTAAAAGGAAATCGAATTCAGAATTTATTTTTAACGTTAGTATGAGTGATAGAATGTGTGTGCATGTGAACTATAAAATGTCGAAATATGCATTTAAAAATATGTCTTAAAAATTACAATATGTGCACTTGAAAAGTACTTTTAATAGAAACTGTTATTATGAAACAGAAATTTAAGGCTTTTCTAAATCTCTGTATCAGTGATAAAACTTGTTTGCACTTAACACTAGAAAATGCTGATATAAGTACATATTTAAAAGATGCATTTAAAAAATAAGAATATATGCAGTAAAAGTTACTTTGAATAAGCATGTATTTGGTAATTACTAAAAGAAAATCGAAATATGCTTCAGATATCTACAATACATGCACTGAAAGTATATTTGGTCATTATAAAACGAATATCGAAATTGTAAGCTTTTTGTTTAAACCCCACTATTATTGTTAGAATGTGCACTTACCCTTTGTGTACTACAAAATGCCGAAAAATGCGTTTAAAAATTTTTTTTAAAAATTATAGTATGTGCACTTTAAATGCTATTTTTACCGAATGTGTTTTGGTTATTACAGAAATGTTACATAAATTGAATGCTTTTTTCATATCTCTGTATCGGTGATATAATTTGTATGTTTTTGTGAACTAGCAAATTCTTAAATATGTGTTTGAAAATTACAATATGTGCACTTGAAAAGTACTTTTAATAAAAAGTGTATTTCCTTATTGTGAAGCAGAAATTTAAGGCTTTTCTAAACCTCTGTGTCAGTGATTTGATTTGTAGGCATTTGTGCACCAGAAAACGCCGATATATGTATTTTACAATATGCATTTAAAAATTATAATACTTATATTACTTAAAAGTTACTTATAAATTAAGTACGTTTGTATGCATTTAGTCATCGTTAAAGAAGAAAAGCGATTTTAAACCTCAGTATGACGGATAGAATTTTTACGTGCTTAGGCAATATAAATAAAATGCAGAAATATGCATTAGAAATATGCCTTAAAACTTTACAGGATATGCACTTAAAGTATATTTACTCATTATAAAACGAATATCGAAATTTAACCCTTTCTGTTTAAATTTCACTGATATTGATAGAATTTGTAGGTACCACTTGTGCACGATAAAATGCCGAAATATACATTTAAATATGTGTCTTTAAAAATTATAATATGTGCACTTAAAATGCTATTTTTTTCGAATTGTGTATTGGCTATTACAAAAATGAAACCGAAATTTAAGGTTTTTTAAACCTCTGTAACAGTGATGCGATTAGTATCCAACTGTGCAATATCTATTCAAAAATTACAGTATATGCACCTAACGTATGTCTGGTGGTTACAAAACTGAAACTGAAATTAAAAGATTTCTTCTTAAACCTCAGTAATATTGACAGGATTTGGTTGATAAATGCATTTAAAAATTACAATATATGCATTACAAGTTATTTTTTAAACTAGGTGTGTATGTATCTGGTCCTCACTAAAAGAAAATCGAAATGTAAAGCTTTTTTACGTTTGCACTATAAAATACCGAAATACGTCATTAAAATTTATCATTACAAATTACAATATGTGCCCTTCAAAGATACGTTTAAAGAAATGTATATTTGATTGCTATAAAAAATGCAACCGAAATATAAGGGTTTATTTAAACCTCGGTATCAGGGATAAGATTTGTATGCGTTTGTGCACTAGAGAATGCCGAAATATGTATCTATTATAAAATATCG
>JABXWE010037315.1:0-11537 GCA_014611495.1 Limonius californicus
CTGTAACTCTACTTAGGAAAATAGGGTGTCCAATGGGACGTTTCAATGATAAATGTATACATATACACATATATATATATATATATATATATATATATATACATATAATTCAAGGTTGTCAACCTTATATTTATCTCTTCTTCCTCAAAATGTAGTTGACTTATTCTTCCTGCTTGCATATGTATTCTACCAACTTCTTCCACGCCTGTTTACTCAGCCGTTGCTTGTATTTTTATTCCATATAATGCTGACTGAGGTGTATGCTTTAATTTGATTCTTTCACCTTGTTAGCGTCAGTCTGTCCTGCGTTTTTGTTTTACCTGTGATGGTTTTTATTTTAATGCCTATCTCGTCATGTCCGTAATAGACTTTCGCAACATGTGTCCTAACTAGTTGCATTATCTTCTTCTTATAACTTTTTTCTACTAATTCTATGTCAGTTGTTCCTCGTAATTCCTGGTTAATTATTTAATTTGTCAAATATATTCACAATATTTATCTTACGAATTTATTTCACAAGGAGTATATTTTTTTACATTTGCATTAAACATTCGAAGTTTAATTCTCTTTGATAGTGCATTTTGACCACTACATCTTGTGTAATGAATTGTAGGCAATTTATGTTCTATGAATTCTCGTTCTGATTTTGCTTTGGCATTCTCTCTTTTCATCTAAAATATTTCCTAAGCATGTAAAGTTGTTGATATTCTGAATATTCTCTGCATCTACTGTTATTTCCATCGAATCGTGTGTATTCTCATTGTTTTGGTTGTTTTAGTGTTTATCTTAAGTCCTACTACACTTGCTTGCTTGCTTGCTTCAACTGCAATTTTAATCAGACTCAGTGTATAATAAATCGCAAAATATTGTATTCCAGAAGAGCATGAATTAAAATTAAGTAATTAAACAATTCTTCTTTTCTAATTGGTTACTAGTAATGGGCTTTCCACTTTCTTAGAATTACATCTTTTGCGTATTCATATTTTCGTCTATTGGCCTAATAACTTTTTTGCGTTTTGGAATACTACAAGGTCTCTCCTCGCTTAGAAAATTACAACTTTGTTGCTTTCAACTTTTATATAATCTCATTGTTTTAGGTTCCCAATTTTTATGTAATGGGATACATTTGTGGATACGCCAGTTGAACTTTCTTGTCCTATATTTAATATTTTATATATTTTAAAAATGTGTATGTACTGCCCTCATAGCCGGTTGTAGCTTACCAAATTCATGACATGTGGTAATGCGGTGAGCATCACGCATCATGAACCGCATTATTACCTCTCACTGATTCGCGCGCAGGTACCCAACTATTTAAAGCGGTTGGGGAGGCTGCGTATGTTAATTCAATTCGAGTTTAATTTAATGCAGACGTAATACTGCAAGTAATTTACACAAGCTTATTTTTATACTTTACTTAAATAGAATTTTTGGTTTTAGTATCTCACTAGACCAATACCAGGAAATAACATCCTTCAATATCAATAACGTTGTCGTCCTATATAACTTTCAAAATGGTGTGAAGCATTTGAATGTCTATAATAATAAATGCTTTAAACATAAATGGCAATTCTTAAAAGTTTAAAATTTCTAGATACTTCGGATAACTGAAGATATTTTGGATAGGCTACTTCCAGACGATAGTGATCCCCCGTTACAACTTCTTCCACGAATCTATCAGTCCAAAGTAAACGAAATTGCTTCCGCATACAAAAGATATTGCTCAGGAATCAAGAAAGCAGACTGTATTCTAGTTAATAAAACAAAGAACTCCAATTCAGATTTTGTTAGATTTTTACAAACTCCAGCGATTCCTAGGAGAAGACCTGATATCACGGCCTTTATACATAAGCCTTTAGAACACTATAGAGAAATTTTAGTACTGTTCAACGTAATTTTAAGTAATACTAAGCCGAATCACGAAGATTATCAGGTGCTAAGTAAAGTAGTTCAGGATTTACAGGTAATGATTGCACAATGTCTTTGTGGCGAAAGAATAACTAAAATGTTACGTTTTCATTATAGATAGCGTACAGGGAAATGACGGCAGAAGCGGGTTTAATGGAACCTGTAGGAGAAGGACGACCTCTACTTTCTGTTCAAGATTTAGAAAATCGTTTAGTATTTACAAAATGCAAGGTGAGTTAATAAGAAATCTATAACTCGATTTAGTTGTCGTCGTAGCTAGTTATTAGACTGGTTTTGAATTATTTCCGATTGCTAAAACTGGAAAGAGTTATTTGACAAGATGGTGATTTTGTGGTGAGAAATGCAATTATCGGTATTTCGAGGAACTTGTGTCCTTAAATAAGAATAAGAAGTTTAATATAAAACCAAATTTAGATCCAAATATTTCAAAGTGAGTGGTATCAAGGATAAACGATTTCCAATTACATTTTTTGTTTCAGCCTTTCGTGTTAAGTAAACCCGGTAGACAATGGATATTTGGTGGGGATTTAAGTAGAATAGAAGGAAGAAGTGTAAGACAGTATTGGACTCTTTTATTTAGTGATTTAATTCTATTTGCCAAAGTTTCGAGAGACAGGGTTCTTTTTATAATAGAAGACCCCCTTCCATTAGCGAATGTATCAGAAATGCTCTTTAACGTCAGAAAAAAAGGTACGGAATAATTTTATCGTTTACAGTCAGTAAATTAGTGGCATTATAGCAACTGAGTTCAGGATAATATTACAACCTGGCGGAACTGCCGCCAAAAGTCCCACTGTCCACTGCGGCCCAGAATTAACGAGAACTCCTCGTAAAAACGCAAATAAAAGATGTGTGGTTCTTAGAGCACCCACCACAGAGTTGAAAGCTGTTTGGCAAAATTTATTACAACGACAAATGTAAGTATGAATAGTTACGACATAATAATAGTATATAGTAGTGTTTTCTAGAGCACGTTAATCTTATCTATTTACTTATATATTTTGTAGTTTAGCGTTTAACATTAGAGTTAATATATATATTATTGTTATTTGAGATTATTTATGAAAACATTACTGCTTGTTAGTAGATATATAATTTATGTGGACGGAAATAAGAGGAATTACATTTAGCTACAACCGCAAATACTACATAAACATATGTAATACAAAAGTTAGCAAATAAAGTTACTTGTGTAACTGTTTATTACAATTACAAACCTTTCAGATATTTGCAATCAATACAAGGGGGACTCTTTTATAGCGCTATGTGCTCTGATCCGAATTATGTGGGGTGGGACGGGGATCATAGGACTGCCTCGGCAAATACAAGATTCTTGAAAAAATATGTATTGTTAACGGTTTACCTTGTGGCCAAAGCCTCTACGAAAAGCAAAATCGAAGACCAAGGTTACGGTAGTTTTTGTATTGTCGGTGGTCATAGGTGCTATAATCTATAACTGTTTCACGCTCTGAAAGTTTATTGTCTTTATTGTTGATTATTATTTATGTCCAGCAATTAGCTGATGAGATATAAAAAATAGTTACACCCACCTTGCCTTTTTAATCTGATTCCCAATTTAAACAAGATTGCCACAATATTTCTCTAATACTGTGCAATGATATATTATATATCTATAAGATAGGCAACAATCAAAAGACTATGCGCTTAAAGAAGTGCAATGCACAATGCTTTAACTGTATCCTTAATCAACGAAACAAAAATAATACATTGGTATATACATGGTATTTCTACGCAAATGGAACGCTTCTCAACTATGATTTTTTTAGGTTGACATAAATCAATTCATTCTGGTAGAAAGTGCCTAAAAAGTTATGGGAACTTGAAAACGAAGTTTAGTTTTATTTTTTGCTACTTCTTTAAAATTACTGAGCAGTTCATGTTGAAACTCAACATACCTTTAGTATAGAAGGTTGAAAACATAATTATCGTATAAATTATGTTAGGAATAATAGAGAGCACTAACATCCACTCTGCGGCTTTCCACTGCTGCTCTTAACAACAATCAGACTATTAGCAAAGGGCATGCAGTATTGTATCTTCTAGGGCCTAGGGTATCGTACAACTTTATTTTCCATTAATAATGTAGACTTAATCTTACTATTTACTTTCCATTTAAATGATTTCAAATGCAGTACCATTTAGTAACGATAACAAAACCGCAAAAATAGGTAATATTGAAAGTCAGACTAAATATAGGAATGTATCTTGTTGATTTTACGGATGGGTCATTTAAAAAATCCAGACAAAACTGAGATATACGCGAGTACCTTGTATATATGACTCGCTGATTTTGAACAATTTATAATAATAATAAATAGTTTTGAATTAAAATATTTAACTTTTATTACCGTAGTTGAAATAAATGCAGATAGGTCATATTTTTATATGAAATAATGTTTATTGTAGTTAGATTTTATGTTTTTAATAATTTTTAGACAAGATACCACATCGTCGTTTACTGACTAACCACAATTAAGCATTAATTATCTCCAGAAAAGTGCTTCCAAAAATACATTACAGTGGTAGCATTGTAAAGTTGCCATTTCTGGAAAATCAATAAAAATCAGAACACCGCAAAACGATTGTTTAACATTTTTAGTTAGCAATGTTGTTGTCCGTTAGTTCACTTGTTATTGTACGCAATAAAAACTTGAGAAACTATTTAATTAACAGCGTTTAACTATTCTTTTAAAGTTCTGTAGGTATTTACAGAAAATAAAAGGTGATGGTATCGATTTGATTAATTTAATACGGTTCGCTTTCGTGCCAAGTGATAGAAATCAGTGTAAATGTTTTTTACATTAAGAAATTGAAGGTCAAACTTCTTACACCTAAAAGCAGCGCACACCCAAAATATAAATGGAGATAAGTTAGAGATAAGGTGAAACCAGAAATTACCGTACTGACAATAATTAAATTAGTTTTATGCGTAGAATGCTTAAAAAATTATATAAATCAGCAACCTTAGAATACGAAAGCAACATTTCTGATACCAAAATTTTAGAAAAACTTAAAAAACAGTTTTACTGTTCTATTTTTACAACTTTATAATCTGCATAGGTCATCACTTTAACTGCTTAATGTTTATTATATATTTTGACAAATGCGAACAACATTTGTAATAAATTAGTATCAATTAATTATTAATATAAAGGTTTTTGCCATGCAATCTGCTTAATAAAGGTTAGCGTGAGTAAGCCACTATTTGCAACGACATTTCTGTACGTTTATGCAACACGAAATTCATATACATATAGGGTGTCGTTTGCCATTGCGAACAGAAAGCAGATTTATTACTTGCATTATTATTTATAATCATTTAGAAACTCAAATTAAATGTTTAGTGCACTACACATAATACTGGAATTAGCAATAGAATTTTCATTTTTAATACTGTTTCAAAAATACAGTCCATGCTGCTTATTGGAATCACAGATAGCGTTATCATTAAATCATTAAACATCGTTTATAGTACTCGGTACTTCGGTTTATATTATCAGTTTTTTCTTTGGATAGTTTTCGTCCGCGATCAAATAACCTTAGTTGTATTTTGCATTTTTTTGTCTTTTCAAGCGCGAAAGGTACCAGACCTTCCCCTCTCCCTCTCGCTCGTAAGATAACAGGCTGCAGATTGGTAGGCAGCAGCTAATTCAGTTCTTTTCTAATCCTTTGTAACGGCTTACGTAGTCAGCGGAATGCTGCATCATTTAGCAACTAGTTATGTGTAAAATTTTAAAAGAACATATTGAAATAGAACAGAAATCGCACTAGGAAAGATGATCAAGTGAAATCTGCATTGAAACTCTGGTTCGCTAATATCCGTGAACACGATGAATCGCGATGCGCCAGAAAGCGGGAGAACTTACGAAAGAAATGGGAAAAGAACATTTTGTTGCAAAGGAAGGATGGTTTCACCATTTATTATTATCAATGGGTTATTGTTATCAAAATCCCCAAGTTCCGATGCGATCACATTAAGCGGCGTATATTGTATAATACATATGGATGCCTAAAATCATTCGCAACCAATGTTTTCCGCTTTGTATTTTGTGTTATATAAACAAAATTACAATTTTCTTGCCACGGACAGAAAACAGTGACCAATAAATAGAAATGAACAATAATCACCTTGAAATTAATAGTACCCCTGCAGTATAATGAAGTATTGTGCTTTAATAGAGCAAGAGTGGTACCTATGTCGACTGAAATGTACAACATGAGAAAAACTGTTCTGAGTAGTACTAGTTATAGTTTTAATTATAGTTAGTAGATAGCTTAGAGTAGACTGTTAACTCAAAAGGATGTTAGTGCATTTCACCATTACGGGGACAACGTGTTTTATATAAGAAACTAAGCATATGGGAGCAAAAATAAATGTCGAAAGTTTGGATTTCTAAAACATACTTTCTAAAAAAGAAAAGCAATGAAAAGATCTTCCAAATAACTAGAAGCATAGTAAGTAATAGGTATGTGACATATTATAACAGTTGTCAGTTTTGTGGATATTCAGTTACAAATTTGAATACTGAATAACCGTTATACCGGTTTCGCACAACCTTTATAAATGTTGAGTTAATAATTTAAATAGTTTACAGAGTGGACCAGTTAAGTTGTCACCCCTTAAAAGTGGTTGACGCAACCCACCATATATGTATCACAGCAACCGAGATTGTTCAATTTTTGTAGTATAGAAATGGATCCTAGTTTCTTTTTGCCAAATTGATTTCTAATTGTAGTAATTAGCGGTCTTTCTAATATTAATTATTATAGTACTTAACAGGAAGAGCAACCGTACTATAGGAAAAGTAAACAAGTGGAAAACAACAACAATAAATAGCAGATTTTCTTCTAATTCAGTTTGTTCCAAAGACATTATTTAAGTATTCCCTAACACTCGAAGTATAGTGAGTAGTATGCCCATGATGTTGGTACCAAACTTTTTGTCACAGATTTAGTTATGTAGGAAATTCAAGTAACGTTGTTCAGTTGCATTTTTATTGAAGAAGTTTGGTCCTGTACTATACATACTATGCCACCCCAAACATTCATAGAAATAAACTCTTAGAAAATGAGTAACCTGTCATCTAGTGCCGATTCTTTTGCCTAATAATGCGAGTTTCTACCTTAGCGCTGAGGAGAAACACATGGCAGAGAAGAGGCCGATGCCCAGAAGTGGGACGAAAAGGTTGTCAATGAATGCGAGTTATGTCTATTCAGTTTATTACTAAAGATGATGAATTTAAAACAGGTTAATGCTGAAAGAAATTGCAAAATTGCAATCTTCTCCTTGGGTCATTTATATATACAGCTCGTACACCAAAACAATGTGATAGTGATGAAATACATTTGCTTTCAGAATTCTTCAAACTGAAGTTCTATTAATACCTACATTTGTGGGGGATCTCTTTGATTAGAAATTCTCATTCATGCCTGTAACACTATTTGTTTATTTTTTCCATGTTCGTTATTGTTCTGAGCTTGAATATTCTGGAATTTACAAATTCACCTTCGTTTCTTAAAAAAGTTTTATGGCGTCTAAATATTTTTTAGATGGTGGACTTCTAATTGAATAGCGCCTGATTAATAAATTGCAAGTTGCAGCCGAATTTTCGCGGCATTCAACAAAATAAGCAATAAACATGTTTTCTCGTTTGAAAATATTTTACTTAAAATTGAAGTAAATGGACAGCTCTACTTAGTATTGTCACAAGTAGGAAACATTGATCAATTTATTTAAATTAAAGAAACATTTTGGTTGCTCTTCTATAATTAGGTTGCGTGAACCACGTACATATAAGGGTAGACAAATATTATTGCCGATCAAAAGATTGTTGCATTTACAAGTTATACCTAACTGGTATATATATGAAATTTTACCAAAATTGCTGCCACTACTGTTGTTTGCATTTATACTTTTTTATTACTAATTAACGTACAATGTGTATTATACATACACATTACACTAACTATTTTTACCTACAGAACGAGATCAAGATGTAGATTTTTGAAAATAATTGCATAACAATTGCGCTAGTTAAATTACTTTTGTAAAACCCACTCTTTTAAATAAGCACTCTTCCAGAAAGTCGAGCAATTTTATTCATGCCAAAATTGATTATGTAAATAAGTTTGTATTTCTGGAATGATTATTCACTGAAGTGATTTTTTTACCTATGTTTTAATTGTTATTTAGTCTGCTTTAATTGCGGTGAGTCGGACTCGTGTGGAAAAAATGTAGGTTTAACTCTCGAACTAAACACTGAATGTTTCAAAAACTCTGTTAGAAGACATTAGGACAACCACGTCCGTTATTTCACTGATGATTGAGTTGCCTATATTCGTCCAATTTTCTTTAAGCGTTAGCAAGCTAAGGTTTCACTTTGGCGGTACGAAACCCTGGTCGTGTGTCTTTTACGTTCTATGTCACTGGTAGCACACAGCAATGAAAAATAGTTGGGAAGTTGCTAACGTCCTTAATAGGATACTTCACTTCGAAAAAAGAAGTACATTAAATCTAAAAAGCGTTGCCAATGTTGACAGCGCTAACTTTATTATAGGACAAGGAAGAGGAAGTTTTAAAAGTTGCATTAAAATGATTTTATTACTTATTTCATTGTGAATTTGGCAAAAATGCATACATTTGCCCATATGTACAAGCCGATGGTTAAAGCAACTTTGTTGTCGACTTCGGGTATGTAAATACAACACAAATTAAAAACATTAAAAAAGGTTTAATAAATATACTTGTGTCGCAGTTCTGCATCTAAATACGCTAATTTGGGGAATTAGAAAAAGTAAGGGTCTAATAATTTTGTAGTTATAAGTTTTGTTAATAATCAGAAAACAGAGTTCATTAGTTTGACATATTTATAGAGTAAATAAGAAATCAATTCAATACAAATTAATATTTTTTTTAATATAATTTAAATTTAAAATAATTTGAATATTGAAAATGTTACTCTTCTAACTGTTGTAAAATACAGCAAAACGCACAGATCTACAGCTCGGTAAAATACGTATGCATTGAATCTTAACAGAAACAATACTATATATTAATCAATAACCCAAAAACAAGCCGCAATTATACAGTACAGATTATGAAGTTGTGATGGACTGTAGTTAAAACCTTAAACAGTTGGCATTTATAAGACTTTTAGTGAACCTATTCCGAATTGTTGGATCAAGTAATATATAATTCATTTTATTATAGTAATTTTGTCTATAAATGTCAGGTACGACGTCGTTAGTGGTTAAATTTAGACATCTATTTGGAAAACTGAACAATCGATATCTAAACATATCTTAATGAACAAGATTTAATCAATATGAGTTGCGTTTGATTTCATTCAATTTGGATTAGTTGTAGATATGTGTGATTTGGTATTCCCTTCGAATCTCTTGTGCCGTAGCTGTAGCTAACTAGAAGATATATTTGAAAAAGTCCATGTGAGTTAGTAGTATTTATAAAATGAAACTTCTTATTAATACATTTTTGGCGTTAAAAGTTAGCTATTGCTGAATAATGTTTGGCATAAATGGGTACTATATATATATATATATATATATATATATATATATATATATATATAACTTTTTTGCACAATTGCTAAAATATAAACAAAGTAAATATTATTTGGGATGTTCTAAAACAATGTATTTTAAATTTAATGATTAATCGATACTGACTTTACAATATGCAGTAGATACAGTGAAATTTTTATGTCAGTATTCTGGGCGCATAGGTTTTATAATACGATCGTACTATCTTGTGTCGTTATGTCTATTTTTAACAGTAAATGTCTTAACCGGTTATTAACTATCCATTGTATTAGGTAGTTTAATTCTGGAAAAACTCGAATCCTACAAATAGTAAACAATAACAAATATCAGCAAATATTGAAAGCCGCAAGAATTCGGCTGAAGTCATGCTCTGTAAAATTTTAACAGTAATTTGTAACACGAAAAAACTTGTTAAATGTTTCTAGCCTGCCTATTCAGAGAAATAAAAAAAAATTTGAAATCACTCTAATGGTGTTTCAACTCTTAAATTGCAATACCAAATTCCTCACGAACGGTAGTTTACATTTGTAGTATCAGCATTTATTGTATTTTATAAATTAGTTAGTAGGCTGAATTCGCCCAGTAGTCAAGTGGTCGACATGTGGCATGGTTGACTTTGAGAGCAGTAGCAATGCAATTTAATTAAATAAATAAGTAATATATACAAGCAAGTGTCTAATAACTGAAACCACTCTTCAAAGTTAATAACTAAAATAATCCAAGAACTATACATGAATGCTCTTTTTCCCTGAATTTCGATACAATTTTGTTAAAGTCACCATAATGGAAAAGATATTTCGTCAAATTCATTTCCTACCGTCAAATACTGAACATTTCTATAACGGTTTTTTATCAAGCCCATTCAAAAACATTATATTAACCCCCCCCCCCATCATCAATTGGTTCCTTAAACTGCACTTTTAATCCTCTAAATATAAAATGATTAGTAAAAATATAATTTCTGGCAAGTTATTTAGAAATGAGTGTTAGAACCACCGCCATAGACATTTTGTCTCTAGAAATTGTCTTTCCATTAACTAAAACGATATATCGAGAACAATAAACACATAAAAATACAAAATGTTTTATTGAGAAAACAGAAACATCAACAGAATGTAATAGTAGCAGTAGCAGTATGCAGGATGTTGCACTATAAAACAGCAGAGAATATTTAGAGGGATAAAAGAAAATGTAGTGTGTTTCATTACAAAAACATTATAACAACTAACCGTTTTGTAAGTATTTACCTTGGATCTTAACGCAACCAATTTATTTTCTTTTTAAAATACTGCTAAAGAAAGCGTGGACTGTAACCCACGAGTTCAGCTAGTTTATGTGTCACCTTCAATCTGTGTGAACCTTTCGATTATTACAAATTTGCGCTAATATACGTTAGATTTAAAATCTTCCATTGTATGCAGCGTTAAAATTGTCATAAACTATCTGGGGAGGCTTTATTGGACCACTTCCAATATATGGCATTACATAAGGTTACTAGGATTTTTTGATTAGTTTACAATGCCACCTTATTCTATCGTTGTGTTATTAACACAATTTATTATTGTATTCAATTTAGTACATTTTGAACATGTCAATACATTTGGTACGCTTTCTCAAATAATGAAAAAATGTTAAAATTTTTTCTAAGGTAAGATCGTGGTAATAATACATGAATGGATACGTCAGTATCATTTTCTGCTTCCATGTTAGATATGTTGATAAATATCCCAAATACATTATCAAATATTATTGATTGATTTAAAATAATACCTTTGTTGTTATTCAAAGAGTAGTCCTTTATCCCCGATAGACAAACATTTGTTAGAGTGTGCAATGGGCTAAATACGGTCTAAGTGCATATTAAAGATGCTTGGAAAACCGCGTCTTAGATCTCGCTCAATCAAACAATAACAACAACAACAATCTTTCACACGATATCTTGTTTTACTGCTACAATTAAATGTACAGTACATAACAGCGTGAATTTTTTTAAACTGATTTTATTTTCAAATTTATATCTTCATATA